>NSJW01000022.1:600000-785533 GCA_019955255.1 Castanospermum australe
GCTATCTATTCACAGTTGTATGAATTATACCATCATTTTAATCTTGCAACATCATTTCTATGCTATTAACTTCATTAGGTAACTTAAATTAAGGTGTATCCCACAATCTAATAATTTTAACTTTAATCTTTCAAGATTAAATATGAAATTTAAAAATTGAGTGTATAAAACCTCAAATTCAAAAGCAGCTTAACATTAACATTGTATGATTTGTTTCCCAAATTATTACACTAATATATGTAGGTAATTTGTATAGATCAATCTTGATTGATCAATTTTGAATTTCCTTAATTTGTGTTTGCATGAAATTTGTAGGAAACAAATGCATGAGCAAGAAAAATAGATTGCATAAGCGGTAAAAATTTTTGGAGGAGACTCTTACTTTTAACTATTATAATATATCATAGTAGATAAATTTGACTTCTTTTATATATTCAAATAAATAGAAATAAATACAAAATCAAGTAATTAAATGTAAAATTTAAAATATAATTAAATATTAAATTAAATAATTAAATTTAAAATTTAAAATTTTAGTATATAGAATCTCAAATTTAAAAGAAGCTTAATATTAAATTTGTTTGATTTGTTTTCATAAATTATTACACAAATTTATGCAGGTAATTTATGTAGATCAATTTTATTTTATTAATTTTAAATTTCTTAATTTGTATCTGAATGAAATTTGTAGAAAACAAATGCATGAGCCAGTAACATAGATTGCATGAGTGGGAAAAAAAAAATTTAAGAGAGACTCTTACTTTTAGTAATTACAAGATTTGTATCCGTGCGATGCATGTTGAATTTATTTGAAGAAATTAATAAAATTATTATTGATTAATAATAATCTACAATATTTATTTGAATTAAAAGACTACAAAATACATAATTCATCAATGATTTAATTTTGATATACTGTTATTGTAAAATTATTTTTATACTATCATTGAATTATATTTGTTTATATCATTAAAAGTATTTGACTTTTTAGGTAGTTGTTATTATAGTCAATTTTTTTTAATAATTTGATAATATATGATTGGATAATAGTATTAAACTATTTACATTGACAATAGATCAAATTTAAACTCATTCACCAAACCAATTAAACGATTGAACATAAATATGTGATTATATTTATAGTTACATGCTGGTCGCAGAAAAAAAAAGAAGGGTTAGTAAATGATTTTGTTTTAGCAAGAAGACTGATCAAAATTAATAGTTGCTGTCACTTAAAGTAATAAGGACTAATATTTACAACATCTCTTTTTACATTAATATTTTTAATCAAAGAACCTACACCTCTGTCATTACAATTAATGACCATATAAATATAAATTAACTAAATTTATTAAAACAAAGCTAAAGTCATTGGAATGAATATTTACTGGCATAAAGAGAATTAGTTAACTTTTGGAGACTAGTATTTCCTATAGATTATTGCAAGAAAAATTTTCATATTAGTGATGAAACAAAAAAAAAAGAAAAATGAATACTTAAATCATTGTTACTGTTAAATTACTATCATAATAATTTTTAAGCTTACACCATTGAATTATCAATACAACAGTACCTTCTTTTTTTTCCTGATAAGTAAGAAAATACCTTTTCAACATACTCACTTTATAATGTGCAACTTAACTTTTCATTCCTAAAATATGTTTGAAAATATTTAAATTTAAATTAAAATAAATATAATACGTAAAACAAATCTAAATAGATTGATCATATTGTAGACCTTGAAAAGAAATAATAATATTCTTGATTGGCTTTCCATCCTTTTTGAAATCTTAAATTTCATGATAACTGTCAAGCTTTTCAATAACATCTATAGCAACACAGAAATTTAAATTAGAAATGACAAAAATCCTCTCACCAACCGGGATTTGTGGGGATTAGCCATGATAGAGTGCGGTGAATTTGGCGAAAGCACAAGAAAGGGGTTGAATTGTGCTCCCATGATTTTGTATTTCTCTACAAATACAATTACCTTTCTCAAGCTTTTCTCAAGTTTGAACACGTAAAGTTGAGAAAGTTCAAGGGTAACACAAGTTAAAGTTGAGAAGGTTCAACTTTCTCAACTTTGTCCAATAATACCAGATCAACAGTAATGATACAAATCAGTTCTAGATATCTTTCAAAACAAGTTTTGAAACCTATAAATTATATATAGCACTTCAAAAATGCTTCTAATCATATTTGAACCCGCAGAAGCTTACAAACACTTGCATTGGTTGAATTGATTTTAAAGAAAGATATGAACTTTAGCTCAAATTAAATCACCCACTTAACTTGAAATAAGCACAAAACTAAAACTAAAGTAAGAGATAAGAGAGAAAAGAGCTTAACATAGAGGTTTACACTAGTTCACCCTAAACCACATGCGCTACATCCAATCCCCAGCACATCACTAAGTTTTCACTATAAATCTAAGTATTATTTTAGCCATAGCCTCTCCAAGTTCTTACACGAGTATTATTTCTTCAACACTACCCTCTCCAAACTAGAAACCAAGTAATCTTTCTTCTACACTAGCCTCTCCAAGCTAATAGTACTACAATGACTAGCACAACCCACTATCTCACTTCTGATCTCCCAAGATCATGTATTACAACAAGTGTTTTATAATGGGTTGCTCTTAAAAGTACCCAGTGAATGGGTTTACACAAGTTAAAGAGAAATACAAACACCTATAATATGATTTTTGCTAAGATAAGCTCAAGTAAGTCGGTACAGAAAATATGAGAAGAGTGGTCTCTGACGTACAATGATATTTTTCAATTTTGGCTTGTAAATCTTCTAACCTCTAAAAGTTTGTGTTGAGATCTTTATATAGCCTTCAAGAACTAGCTGTTAGAACTTTGGAGGAGTCCATTATCCACTACACAGTTACTAGCCATTGTAACAGCTACATTCAGATGACTTAGCATTCTAGTACACTTTGTCCATTAGTAACTTGAAAAGGTTCAGCGTGTACTCTTCTCAACTGCAACTTTCTCAACTAACTTTCCCAAGTCTTGATTCTTCTCAGGTTGATTTCTCCTTTCTTGAATGATGTTGTCTTGTTGCAATATGTAGACAAATCTTACTCTTGAACGTCTTTCAGACTTCTAATCTTGTCTTCATGAAATCTTCAAGCTTCATCACTTCAGTCATGACCTTTCTCAAATTCTGGATGCTGACTTTTGAGATCAACTTTCTCAAATCTTTCTTGACTCTACTCACTAAGTTTTGGTGATTCTCTAGCCATCTAATGATCTTTCTCATATGTAATCTTGATGTTTGCATACTAAAACTTTCAAGAAATTCTCACAAGAACACATTAATCCACTTAAGAGTGTTGAGCAATAATCTACTATTTCAACATAGTTTGTTAATCATCAAAATACATGGAATCAATTAAATTAAGAGGGCTGTGGAGCTTAGAAACTCCCTTACAATCTTCTCCTTTTTAATTATGACAAACTATCTGAAAATTTTGATAAGTTTTACCATTATTGCTTTGCTAGATGAGAAGGATCAGAGCATAATACTTGACAAGGTTCAGTAGCTCCTTTTAACTTATGACTCATTTAGTATCATTAGCATAAATAATAATTTCATTATGCATTTGTTTGTAAGATTAGTATCAGAGCATGAATATGATCAAGTCAAATGCAAAACAAAAACAAATAATAAGCATCAAAGCTAAAACAATATTCTCATTATGCTTTAGCTAACTTGGCAATGAAAATGATCAGAGCAAATGAGAAACTAGGGGAAATAATAGGCATCAGAGCATATAGGTAACGATTGATAAAGCATAAGCTCACAGAGTTTGAGCAATAAAGTTTATTAGCTCCTCCTCAAAATGATCATACAAAAGGTTTAATACTAAGATACTCAAACTATTCATAATACTCCCCTTTTTGTCATTTCTTCATTACAAAAAGGTTAGAAATCTTCATTCATTACTACTCCCCCTTTGTTCATCAATCAAACCAAAACAAGTTATGGTGATGAGAGGAGTGATGGCCATCACAAAACAGTTAAGAAGCATGAGGTTCACTTGAAGGTGATTCATTCGAGAATGAGAGAGATGGAGAGACAGTTGGAATAGCTTTGTGGGCAGGATAAAGAAAGTGTGGTCTTCTAACAGTGACAGGCTGCATCTCATTTTCATACTTCCTTTACCACCAATTTTCAAACAATAAGAATCTATCCATGAACTCATGAATAGTTGAATGTATCTCCTTCAGACTTTCATCCATATCCTTCCTCAGTGCTTCTTAACCTTTTTGAAGTTTCTTAACTTGAGAGTTAAGTCTTTTTGGGTCATCCTTTATGGAGTGGTAGGTTTTCATGGCTGGTTTTGAGGGAGTTGGCACAAGTTGAGTGGAACCATGATGGGTTTCACTTCCATCTATCCTTGTAGCTTTGCCCATTTCTTACTTAAGCTTAATTTGCTCCTCTTCAAGCTAATTCAAAAAGAGCCACTAGAGAATTGTTTCTTTGGAGATGTGGGAGGTTCATCATGAGTGCCCTTAAGTACCACAATGCAAGTATTACCTCAGATTGATCTTTCTGAGCAGTTCCAGGGACAGTCACATCAAAGATTGGAGACTCCAAGTGAGGAGTTCCTAGTCTAAGGTGCAGCAGAACTGATTCTATACCTAGTTGCTTTTCTTGTCCTTACTAAACATAAAAAGCTTTATTTTCTATCTCGTTCTCAATTGTCGTCTCACTCTAAGGTTGAGAAGGTTCAGATGCATCACTAAACTTATCTTTCTCAGCTTCAGCTTCTTTTGTTTTTCTTTTTTTCCTTCATCTTTTTGTTTTTCCCCTTCTTCTTGTGGAGTAGGAGAGATCAGAGGTCCTTCTTGAAGTAAACTTCTTTCCTAAGAGAATTGGGCTATGATGTTAGCTATAGCCATATCAAGATCCATGTACGAGTAGGTTTGAGAAGGATCAACAACAGGCTTCTCAACACCATTTCTAGTTTGCTCAGCATCAAACCCAACAAGAGTGTCTTTAGCTAACATGTAGACATTTTCAAGTACTAGTCTGTCTTATTCAACTTCAAGAATGCCATGAGAAGGTTGTTCTATCTTATGAGAAAGTTGTTCAGGGACTTGAGAATGTTGCTCTGAAGTTGGTGTTGGCACACCATGAACTTGTGAGGGTTCACTGACACTATTCTCAAGTGTCTTTGTTTTCTTCTTTTTCTTCTTTTTCTCTTCCTTGTTTCCACCTTCCTTATTTTTCTTTTCTTTTTTAGGTTTCTCTTCTTTCTTCTTGTTCCTTTTTCTCTTTTTCTTGAGACTTTGGAGCCTTATCATGTTTCTGCTTAGTCCTTTCTTTAGGACCTTTCTCAACTGGTTCACAATTCTTCAAGTGCATCAACTTCAAATTTTTCTTCGAGAAGACAAGACCTTCTTTCTTAGATTCTTCATCACTCAGGTCCAACTTGTAATGCTTGAAGATCTTGGCTAGTAACATCCCATAGGGCAAGCTTGTTGATCTTTTAGGGTTTCTCACAATAGCAATTGTGAACTTCAGCACCAGATAATGAAGATTTAGCTTCTTCTTCTTTTTAAGCTGATACATGATCACCGTGCCAGATACCAAAATCTCTTACTGCTCCCAGTCCTTGGCAATATAATATGGCAGAATAGAGAAGGAAAGAATATAGCCACTGAGTTCAACTTGTTAGCAGTGTAGGGTTGCTCTTGTTCTCTGAACAAGGTGTCAAGAACATCATCTTTAATGATGTTTTGCTTGCTCCACTAAGCATCATTCTCATATAAATGTTATCCTTTGTCCTTCATGCCTGTAACTTGAGCTAGCACTTGAGTATCCACAGTGATAGGAATGAATACTATTCAACTTACATAAGAGAGATGAGGGCTCATCCATGATCTTGACAGCAGTATAGAAGCTTTTCACCAACCTTGGGTACATAAGATCAGTGATATTAAGAAAACTCCTCAACCTTAGCGTCATGACTTCTTCTCTAACATCCACTCCCACCTCAGTCATTTCAGTAAGGGAGATGCTTCTTCTAGGTACTATCTTCTTGCCTTTGAACTAGTCCTCATATTTCTCTTTGATCTTCTCGGATTCAAGATGAAGACTTCCTCAACTTTAGCAAGGCAGCTTCTTTTTCATCAATCAAATCCACAGTTTCTTCGATTCTGGCTTTCTTCATTAGGATATTGGATTTAGAAGCTCTAGAGACGATATGAGCTAATCTCCTCCTCTTCAGCTTGCTCTTTGGGTTTCGCAGGAGCTGGTTTAGCCTAAGTGGGTTCAACATGAGTAGGTTCAACTTCAGGAACTTCCTCAGTTTTAGACTTTATCATTGCAGACACGAGGACTCGCTCTGTCTCAAACGAGGACTTCTGCTCAAAGGGCTTCACTTTTTAAGCTAATTTCTTGATCCTCGTGATCGAAAGAAGTGTAGACATGGGCTTGAGAAATATAAAAGTGAGAGAGTAAGATGAAGGTGACAGAGAACATAGGAATTCCAAGAATAAGGGTTTCGGATTGGATCTAAGGTAAAATCTACAGTAGGTAGATGAAAATATAATTTATAGGAGCTGGAATGTTACCATTAGAGACTGAATTTTACAGTTGGAGTGGTTAGTTACAGTAGAGAATAGAGACAGAGTCAGTAACTAGATGCTGATGCTATTACGATTTTGAAAATGTGACTTGAAAATATCTAGTCAAGAGGGGTAGTAGCCAACTTTCTCACCATCTTTCTCATCTCTTGGGTACTAACTTTCTCAAGTAGCTAAGCTTCTCTAATGTTCTCAAATTACTTTATGATATCCGAATATCTCAAAATAATCACATAAAATCAATCATTTTCCACAAATTCTAAACAATCAAACTCACAAACAATCTAACAATTAGAGTCAATCACTTGAGAACAATCATGTTCAAGTTATCCCTTATAAAGTAGAATCTTTCTTCACTAAAGGGTTTAGTAAAAATATCTACCTATTGGTGGTCAGTATTAACAAATTTAAGTTCAAAATCCCCTTTTCAAACATGATCTTGAATAAAATGATGTCTGGCATCAATGTGTTTTTATCTTGAATGCTGTATAGAATTCTTAGAATGGTTTATGGCACTTATGATATCACAAAATATAGGAATGTGGTTGTATCTCAATGAATACTCTTCAAGTTGATGTTTAATCCATAAGAGTTGTGAGTAACAACTAGTAGCAGATACGTATTTAGCTTCAGCAATTGAAAGAGCAATGAAATTTTGTTTCTTACTAAACCATGTCGCTAAGGCTTTTCCAAGATAGTGACATCCATCATTTGTACCCTTTCTTTCTACTTTATCTCCAGCAAAATCAGCATGACAATATCTTACTAGATCAAAACTAGAACATTTCTTATACCACAAACTAAGTTTAGATGTTTCAAGTAAATATCTAAAGATCCTCTTCACAGCTTTGAGTTGAGATTCTTTAGGATTTGCTTGAAAACATGCACATAAACACACACTAAAAACAATATCAGGTCTGCTAGCAGTTAAGTAAAGTAGTGATCTAATCATGCCACGATAACACTTCTCACTAATAGATTTAACTTTCTCGTCTTTATCAATGATAATTGATGGATGCACTGGTGTTCCCATTGGCTTTTCATTTTCCATATTAAATTTTCTCATCAAGTCTTTAGTGTATTTTTCTTGATAAATAAAGATTCCAGACTTGTTTGATTTGCAAACCAAGGAAGAACTTCCATTCTCCCATCATTCTCATTTCAAACTCACTTTTCATCAAATCAAGAAATTCTCTGCATAATATTTCATTTGTTGATCCAAGAACTATATCATCAAAATATATTTGAACTATTAAATGATCATTCTTAAGAATTTTTCTAAATGAGGTAGTATCCACCTTTCCTCTTTGATAACTCTATGAAATATAGTTATTTAGCTAATTTTGTACATTAAAGTAGACTATGTCCTTAGTATTTCCATTAGAAATCTTAGTTTTATTCTAATTTTAATAAAAATCCTCTGTAGGTTTGTTGTTTAATGTTTATTTAGTATCTTCATGATCTTTTTCGTCAAATTACCAGAGTTTTTATCATTAAGGATACAACTTATGGGCTAGTAAATTGTGTTTTGTAAGTGAATGGCTATAGAAAAGGTTAAAAGACAAGAGAAAGTGAAGGTTTGAGCACTTAAATCAAATTTTTTTATTGAAACACATGAATTATGGTGAAAGACATTTAGATCTTGATGTCTTCCTTGGAGTATATCTCACGATACAGACTTTGGATTGAGATGATCTTGGTGGCTATAGAAAGCTAAGAAGGAGATCTACAACTTTTTTGAAGACATTGAAATCTAGTTCTATCGTTTCGAGGGTAAAAATTAGCATGAAAATAGAAACGTGTTGCTGTCAGGACAGTCAGACCTTTGAGGAGTAAAATGAAGATAACTTGAGCTATAGAAGTCCAATTGAGGTGATTCTAAAGCTTGTTGAAATATGATACATAGATCTCTGTTAAGGTTAAGAGCTAATTCCCTACCGATCAGATACTACAGGGTTTTGAACTTGTAAAATACTGCTGAAACCCTAGACAGGCCAGAGATGGGCCAATGTGCAAAAGAGTTTTATTAATAATAGGACTCTTGTAATTTTAGATATAAGTGGGGCTTATTTTAGGGGGTTTTCTAAGAGAACAATCTGTTTTGCCCTAGAAGAGAAGCTGTCAAGCCATCAAGACTTTGAAGATGAAGAGTTTGAAGATTGAAAATTTGGATCCATAATTTGTTTCTTCTTCTTCTTCTTCTTCTTTTTTTCTTTTCTTCTTTGATCTTCTGTTTGTTGTCATGATGGTGGAACTCCTTGGATTCTTGTTTTTATTTCTATTTTCTATCGTAAACTAAATTTCTTATCTAGGATCAGAATTGAACACTTTATGTAATTTGAATCTTTCTTGTTTTTTTCTTTCTTATCTTAATGAGGATTGAGTTATTTATTTCATCTTGTTCTTCATGCCTTTAATTGATTCGCCACCAATTAAAGTGATTGGGTAAATCTAAATTGAACTTGGGAAAGGAAATTTGGGTTTAACACATGTTCAAATCATTTGGGCATCGAATGAGATAATTTGTTTGCAAGATAGGGATATGCTTGTGAACCATGTGTAACCTTGATTAGGGCTTGATCTTAATGCTTTTTTCTTTAATTTGTTTCCATAGGGATATAGGAAGTGAATTAAGAGTGATAATTTTATATGACCATCGGGATATGCATGTAGAAGAATTAAATCCCTAGGTTAACAACTCATAATCATTAGATAAGATAAGAAGGAATTAAGAGGTTTCAAGTGAAATATAGGGGGATATTGTAATCCTAGGATCATTCATATATTGGTAATTTCATCTTTGATTTTTAGTTTGCAAGTTTTCCTTTCTTGATTTTCATTAGAAATTTAAATATTTAGCTTATCTTATTGTCAGTTTAGATAAGGTTAGGATTTATCAATTTTGGTACTTAGCCTTAGTATAGATACAAATCTCTAAGGGAACGATATTTTTTCACTTTATTACTTGTTTGACACGTGCACCTGCTTATATTTACTTTTAGATCAACACTCTTGTAAATTCATTTTCTATGAGAAAGTTACTTAACCTTTCATATCAAACTCTTAAGACTTGCTTAACACCATAAAGGGCCTTAAACAATTTAAGAACATGGTTAGAAAACCTCCCATTTTCAAAACTAAGTGGTTGATGTACATAAACTTCCTAATTTATAACTCCATTCAAGAATGCACTTTTAATATCCATTTGAAATACTCTAAATCCTTTAAATGATACAACTGCAAGTGGAATTCTAATAGCTTCAAGTTTAGCTACAGGGGAAAAAGTTTCATCAAAATCAATACTTTCTTGTTGATTATACCCTTGTGCCACTAGTTTTCCTTTATTTCTTACCACATTGCCAATTTATCTAACTTGTTTCTAAAAACCCATCTTGTGCCAATCAATGAGTGATCCTTAGATGCAGGAACAAGGGTCTAGACTTTGTTTCTTTCAAATTGGTTTAGCTCCTCCTGCATAGTTGTATGGATCGAATCGGACTGGTTGGTTCGACCGAAAAACTCGTGAACTTGTCCTAAACTGGTTCAATTGAGACTTTACATTGTTTTTTGTATCGACCCACTTTGACCAACTCGACCTGAACGACCCGCTCGGTCGGACTCGCTCGACTCGCCCAGTTGACCCGGCCTTAATATATATTTCATTATAAAGTTTTTTTAATATTTTCTAACACTTTTTTTCTTCATTTTATGTTCATAAAAGAAGTAAGAAATGAGTGAACCTAGACAGGATTATTGGATTTATGTTGTTTTTTAAAAACATTTACAAAATGATTTAATTTATGTTATTTATTAGTTAAAAACATGTTTGCCTATTATATTGGATTATAATGTTCAATTATGTATTCTTTAAATATTACAACTGAATTGTGTTATATTAAAAACATAAAGTTCTTTTTATATAATAAGTTTTTTAATTTATTTTTCTTTATTCAGGTTTTTTGATTCTACTGCTTAACCCACGGTCGAACTGCTGACCTGGTGACTCGACCCTCTGACCAGGTCAACCTCCAGTCTGGATTATACAACTGTCTTCTCTTACATTTCCACAATCCAAGCTTCTTCTTTGAGAGCTTCATCTATACTTGTAGGTTCAACTTGAGAAAGTAGTGCAAAATTGTTGATGTTGTTTCTAAAAGAAGACCTGGTTCTTACACCCATTGATGTCTCTCCAGTATCAAATCCTTAGGATGAGAAGGATGTTGCTTTCATTCTTTTGGAAGTTGAGAAGGTTGATGAGAAGGGTCTTGAGAAGGTTGATGACTCTTCTCACAGTGTATTTTATTGGTTCAAACATTACTTCATAACCATTGTCACAAAACTAACTTATATTAAGATGGTTATGTTTTAACCCTTTCACATAATAAACATCATTGACAATGGTAGAGTTTGCTTTACTAACTTTACCTATGCCAATAATTTTTGCTTTGCTATTGTCACCAAATTTGACATCACCACCATCTCTTGCTTCAAATGACAAGAACTTGCTTCTGTCTCCTGTCTTGTGCCTTGAGCACCTGCTGTCCAGGTATCATCTTTGTTTCCTTTTCTTTAACACATGCACATCTACATGAGAAGCAATTTTAGATTTAGGTACCCAAACTTTCTTAGGTCCTCTCAGGTTAGTAGCTTTAATCATGGGTGGTTTGTGTTTGTACACACATGATGATGCCTTATGACCAATCTTGTTACAAAAAAAACAAGTCATTCCATATTTCTTAGCAGGAACAAAGAAGTTCTTATACCACTTTTGCTTAATAGGCTTTTTGTATACTAGGCCAGCTTTGTCAAAGGCATATCATTGACTTCCCAGAAGTTTCTTAAGGTCTTTAATGCCATTAACAAACTTGGCTAGGTCCTTAGTTAACTCTTCAACTTTCTCTTTCAACTCTTTAGTTTCATTTGATACTTAAGAAGGTTGTTAAGAAGATAGTTGAGAAGAGTCAACAGACTAAAGCTTAGTGGAAGCAGTCAAATCAGCATTCTATTTTAATAAGTTTCATTTTCCTTATTCAAAGCATCCTTCTCAGCTTTTAAAATCTCATTTTCTTTCATGGTTTCAAAAAGCTTTTTCTTTAAAGATGCATATTTTTCAAAAAGAATATTTAAATGAGATAAAAGTTCATCATATGCACTTTCAAGTTCATCAAAAGAAAGTTAAGAAGGTTCAGAATCTGATACCTCATCATCTGTCTCAACTTCTTACTCATTTACTACTAAACAAAGATTAGATGTTTCTTCTTAATCATCATCATCTGAGGAGTCTTCATCAAGATCCTCCCATGTAGCCATCATTCCATTCTTTTTGGAGAATTTCTTTTGAGATTTCTTCAGTAGGGGACATTTAGTCCTGATGTGACTAGGCTTCTTGCATTCATAGCAAATGATTTGTCCTTTGTTGTTGCTAGAGTTACCCTTCTGAACATCCTGCTTTGATTGGAAATTCTTATTTCCTTTGCCTTTCTTTCTCAACATTCTTTGAATCTTTCATGAGATGAATGTCAGCTCATCTTCATCAGAAATTTCTTCATCCTTATCACTTTTATCATCTAAGCTCATTGTAGTGTTCAGTACTGAAGGTTGAGAAGAGTGTTGAGAAGGTTGCTTGCTGTGACCTTTCTAAACTGTCTTCAGAGCGATGGATGTACCTCCTCTAGGAATATCTCCATTCATTTCAACTAGCTCTTGCTCGTCAACTTTCAATGATCCAAGTAGCTCATCAAGCTTTAGTGTTGTGAGGTATTTGGCTTCTTGGATTGCTATGACTTTGGGTCTCCATACATTGGGTGAGCTTTTTAGAAGCTTTCTCATATGTTCTTGATTTGAGTATGTCTTCCCAAGTGACTTCAGGTCATTCACAATGATTGTGAATCTAGCAAATATCTCATCTATAGTCTCATCTCTTCCATTTTGGAATAATTCATATTGATAAACCAACATGCTAACTTTTGCTTCCTTAACGTGGCTAGTTCCTTCATGAGCTACAATCAAGGTATCTCATATTTCTTTTGTTGTGCTACATCCAAATGTCTTGTCATACTCGTTTCTGCTCAATGCACAATTTAGATAGAGCTTGGCCTTCGAATTTAACACATATTTATTTTTCTCATTTCTGTCCTTGTATCTCTAGGCCTTTCTTCAGTTCTGCCATCAGGAAGTCTAATAGAGGGAGTGTAGGGACCATCTTCGATTTTTCTCTAAAGATCTATATATTGATACTCTATAAATATCCTCATACGATCTTTCTAGTAGTAACAGTCTCTACCGTCAAAGGCAGATGGTCTATTTGTTGAGGAACCTTCAGGTATATATGCACTTCCTTATTGGTTTGCCATGCTTCCTTCTGGATTTTTGTACTCTCACAGTGTTAGACGTGCTTAACCAGACACTGAGCTCTGATACCAATTCAAGTTAGAAAAAGCACAAGAAGGGGAGTTGAATTATGCTTATTTGATTTTAGATTTCTCTACAAACACAATCACCTATTTCAAACCTTTCTTAAGTTTGAACACTTGGAGTTGAGAAAGTTCAAAGGTAACATAGGTTAAAGTTGAAAAGGTTCAACTTTCTTAACTATGTCAAATAATACCAGATCAATAGTAATGATACAAATCAGTTCCAGATATCATTCAAAACAAATTTTGAAACTTATAAATTATATATAGCACTTCAAAAATGCTTCTAATCAGATTTGAAGTCGCGGAAGCTTAAGTTTCAAACACTTGAGTTGATTTAGTTGATTTTAAAGAAAGATATGAACTTTAGCTCAAATTAAATCACCTATTTAACTTCAAATAAGTATAGAACTAAAACTAAAGTAAGAGATAAGGGAGAAAAGAGCTTAACACAGAGATTTATACTGGTTCACTCCAAACCATGTGGGCTACGTCAAGTCCCCAACACCTTACTGAGATTTTTCACTATAAATCTAAATATTCTTTTAGCTGCAGTCTCTTTAGTCTCTTACACGAGTATTTTTTCTTCCACACTAGCCTTTCCAGGCTAGAAACTGAGTAGTGTTTTTTCTACAATAGCCTCTTCAAGCTAGATAGCACTACAGTGACTAGCACAACCCACTAGATCACTTTTGATCTCACAAGATCAAGTATTATAATAAGTGTTTTATAATAGGTCGCTCTCGAAAATACTCAAGCAGTGGATCTACACAAGTTACAGAGCAATACAAACACCTACAATATGATTTTGGCTAAAATAAGCTTGAGTAGGTAGGTACAGAAAAGATGAGAAGAGTAGTCTCCAAGGTACAATGATATTTTTCGATTTTGGCTTGTAAATCTTCTAACCTCTAAAAGTTTGTGTTGAGATCTTTATAGCCTTCAAGAACTACTCATTAAAAAATTAGAGTGGTCTATTATCCACTGGACAATTACTAGACGATGCAGCAACTACTTTCAGATAACTCAGCATTCTTGTACACTTTGTCCATTAGTAACTTGAGAAAGTTAAACATGACTTTTCTCAACTCCAACTTTCTCAACTAACTTTCTCAAATCTTGACTCTTCTCAGATTGATTTCTCCTTGCTTGAATGATGTTGTCTTGTCATAATATGCAGCGAAATATTGCTCTTGAACATCTTTCAGACTTCTAATCTTGTCTTTATAAGATCTTCAAGCTTCATCACATTCAGTCATGACCTTTCTCAAGTTCTAGATGCTGACTTTTGATATTAACTTTCTTAAATTTTCTTTGACTCTTCTCATTAAGTTTTGGTGATCCTCCAACCATCCAATGATTTTTATCATCTACAATCTTGAGGTTTGCATATAGAAGCTTTTAAGAAATTCTCACAAGAATTCGTTAATCTACTTAAGAGTGTTAGATTAATAATCCACTATTTCAACATAGTTTGTTAATCTTCAAAACACATGAAATGAATTAACTTAAGAGGACTTTGATGCTTACAAACTCCCTTACATGGCGAATGGGTCGGGCATCATACAATCCACGCTGTGGGAATCTGCAATTTTGTTTTCTTCTAACATTTTATACGTATTATAATTTTCTCCTTTCTTCGAGATGAAATGGAAATTTGTAATAACCTCATCATATTTTGACATGCCATGTGTTGAAAGTGTAGCACAAGTAGTTAATGATATGTAAATTTTGTGGTTAATTTAGCATGACAAGTGGTTAATGTCTTGCTTGAGCTCTTAGGATTGATCTTATGAGCCACTCTATTTTAGTTATAAGTTTCTCCCAATTGATTGACCCTATTAAAATATATCTGAAGTCATTTAAATATAATTAGTGACTGCCTGTCATTTCTGGTCTTGAAAATTTTCTAAGTTTGGAGTAGAAACCTATCTAAAGGGCTATATAAAATATATTTTTTCTTAAAACAAAAACTCTAGGTAATTGATCTTTAGATGTTATAGAATTGAAGAGTGATTTTTAATGAAATTTTGGGATCTTTAACCCATTCATTTTAAAGGCTAAAAGTTTAGAAAGTCAAGATTTTTATAAATTTGAACTAGAACTTGAGTTTTGACTTTTTATTCTTAAGAAATTTAATTTTTTTAGTATTTTATTTGAATCCAAATGGGGGGTATTTTCTTATTTACATTTTATGTTTTACATTAATGTTTTAAAGTTAATGTAAATAAATGATAGCTTCTTGAACAATCCCTCAACACTTCTATAAGTGTTGACTAGACCCCTTCCAAGACCCCACCTCTGTCAACACCTCCCATCATCCCAAAACCCCCAACCCACCTATAAGAGGCATCGACCATGACCATTCCCTCCAATCTTTGTGACCCAAACTACCAATCCCTATCGTCGATGTAGGCGACCTGTTCTCTTGTGTGATTTTGGGTGTCAGAGTACGTTTTTGGTATGGTAACTGTTGTTGGCGACATCCAAGCTACCCATTTACTTGTTTTCAATTTCCTAACTCCTAAAGGTAATCCTAAGACTCCCAGCACTTCCTATTTCGTATATTTGGTCAAATTTCGCAATGGGTATTCAAAATTGATACTATTAGTATTAGAACCTAGGTTTGATTTTGGACTTTCATGAATTAAGGTAATATTTAGCTATATCCTATAGTTTTAATCTTTGATTCTTGTCATGGGTATTGTTTGGTACCATTATAATACAGGCCCACCAAGCTGATGAGGCTCATCCTAAACTACCACCTTGGCTAGTAACTAACAAACTCTTAAATATGAAGGAAATCAGATAATGACAAAGGTAAATCCCAAAGCTTAGAAATCATGGAATAAAACTAATCTAAAGGATAAATTTCCATAGACGGCTCACCACCAGTCATGAAATTTCCTAAAAGAATTCAAACTCCTTACTTATAAATACAAGATAACCCCTTTGGGTAAATATACCTATCATTATTCTTAAGAAATTTAATTTTTTTGATATTTTATTTGAATCCAAATTGGAAGTATTTTCTTATTTACTTTTTATGTTTTACATTTATGTTTTAAAATTAATGTAAATAAGTGATAGTTTCTTAAACAAGCCTTCTACACTCCTATAAGTGTCAGAGTGCATTTTTGGTATGGTAGCTGTTGTTTGGGTGACATCCAAAACTACCCACTCACTTGTTTCCAATTTCCTAACTCCTAAAGCTAATCTTAAGACTCCTAACACTTCCTATTTCGTATATTTAGTCAAATTTCGCAATGAGTATTCAAAATTGATACTGTTAGTATTAGAACCTAGGGTTTGATTTTGGGCTTTCATGAATTAACGTAATATTTAGCCATATCCTATAGTTCTAATCTTTGATTCTTGGCATGGGTATTATTTGGTACCATTATAATGCGGGCCCATCAAGCTAATGAGGCTCATCCTAAACTATCACCCTACCTGGTAACTAACAAACTTCTAAATATGAGACAATGATAAAAGTAAATCCTAAAGCTTGGAAATCATGGAATAAACCTAATCTAAAGGATAAATTTCCATAGAAGCCTTATCACTAGCCATAAAGTTTCCTATTTAAACTCCTTACTTATAAATACAGGACGACCCCTTAAGGTAAATATACTTATCATTATACTTGCAAATTGATACCACTCTAACTTGAGTGTCAGAGTGTTTTTTACAAGTACAGCCCCTCCTCATCTCGAAGACAAATGAAAGAATATCAGTAAATATTCTAGGTACACTTACCCTTTGTATTTTGATAGAAACATTGGTGCCATATATAGGAATAAGTAAAACGCTTCCCACCTTCTTAATCCATCGACCAAGGCATCACAAAATTTCCTAGTCTTCTAGATCTGAAGAAAAATTCCAAGAAAGTCAATCATTAACTCCTTTCTTTCAATTTTGATTAAGTGGAATATTAATTGTTATTATTTAATACATATGCTATATGCCATATCTTTGCTTACCATCTTGGATTTCCATCGGTTTGAAAAGTTTTAATTGCTATACGTGAGTCATATGCATAAAAGCTTTTACAACTTTACATGGTCATTTCTTACAAGTTTCAATTGCTATTTTATTATCATTTACTTGGCTTTAATATCTGGGGCCTTAATTACTTGGTTGGATTTTGATATATTGAGTTGAAAAACACCTTCCAACATGTTAATTTTATTTTTATAAGAGCACTATCATGGCATCGCATAAGGTACAATTGATTGGAGAAAATTGTTTCTTCTGCATAATATTAATTTTTCTTTTTCTAAATATTCTACATTTTTCTGTTAAAGTATTACCAACAAGCAGAAACACATCTTTGTTATTGCAAACATCATCAGCACCTAAAGAGTGCCACCAATGAGTATGTGCATTTGGAAGATATCAACTTTGCTAATAACAATCTAGAAGGTCTCCCCAATGATATCATTGTCCGAAATTCTTAATAGCAAAAAGTAAGTGATTCTATTCACCCTCTTCAATCACTGTCCTTTAAGATCATATCTCTAATCACTTGAACCGAAGGGATCAAAAGTAACCTCTAACATTCTGCTTCTGCCTCCCAAATCCAAAACTTCACATGTATGTGAAAGGGCATCATTGTTGAGGTATTTGACTATCTCAAAGAAAAAAATCCATCACTTCTATAGGTTACAAACTTCCCCACTGGACAAACCATATGCTTACAAGCTAGACTTCGGTTGATGAATATTTTGAAGTATGGTAATAAACCAGCTTTATCTAAAAGAGACATACTGCAATGTATGAGTAAGAGAAAGCCACTAATAACGTCTTAAAAGCTACATCCAAAATGAAGAATTTTGAGTTGAAACATCAGCCAAGACCCACACCTATCATGTCTTCTTCAATACAAAGAGTTTAATCTTTCAGCAAGTAAGGTCTCCTGGTTCATTGGTCAAGCACATGGATATTGCTCAGAATCGCAGATAACTTGAGTTGGAGTCCAACTAGACCATAGTTGATGCTTTTTTATCACCTACCCGTCACGTTATCTACAATACAAAAGAAATAAAATTCACGTTGTTAAGCAAATGAACAATGATGACTCAACCGTCAAGTAGTTACCTCCCAAGTAAAGGGAGCAAGTTCAAATCCTAACCACTCCAAGTTGGATAATATTTTTGATGCACAGTCCATTCCACCTCGGCTAACTAATACAAGTCCAAATTTTGGTATTATAGCCAACAACCACCCACCAGCCCAAATACACATCTCGTACAAACACAGAGTAACTCTTAAAGGGCCTAGAGCCCAAATGAACATGAAAAAAAAAAGTAGAGATCCAATAGCAACGGCCCAATCCAAAAATGTTAGGTTACCCAATTGGCAACTACTCAAAGCGGCCCAATGCTTTCAACCCCAAAAAAAAAAAGAGGAATGAATGAAACAGAGAAAGCCTCGAAATGTGACTATGCTCAAATTTTTATAATATTTTATTAATGTTCTCACATTTTCCAAGATTAATAAGGATAAGGCAATACAACTTACTAAAGCTCATGGCTACGTGTACACAACTTGCCAAAGTATCCGACCTATATGATGTATCGATGGCCATCTAACTATTGAGTCGACATGCTAACGGCCTCATTATAAATATTTAATTATATTTTAGTTATTTAACTGATTCATATTTTTGTCTCATCTTGTTAAAACAGGAGAATATTATTATGTGCTTATATCAAAGTCTACACCAGACTAATATGGTTGCAACAATCACATCAAGTTGACATGTCATCATCTTGGCGATGAAACCTCAATTGGTTTTAGTCCTAATGTTGGTCTCACTATACCATGGCAATTTCAATCTTGTGCATCAGAATCATTTTACCACAATAGTGATCTTAACCCCGTGAGTCGGTCTCACTCTACCACCACGGTGACATTAGCCCTGTGGTTACGTTACAACGACCGTCAATCTTTATCCTGTCTTAACTTCAGAATGAAAATCAATATCTATATGATCAACAAAGTAGAGTCCTCTAAGGAAAAACTCAAGAAGTAGAATAAAGTCACCCAAACCAATATGCTCATATCACAATCCACATTTGACTAATATGATTGCAACTATTACATCCATTGGTCACATTGTTTGCCAATTTGATTGTGGTTTATAGTACTTTATGAAAGTTTACATTCTACACTTGGCCAAGTTGCAATTCTACAAAGTTGTAATTTTACTACAATTGTATGAGTTCACTGATCTAAGGGCTTCTTAGAGCCACCCAAACTAAGAAAAGGACTAACCATTGAAGTCTCAGGGCCACTTTATGTCACTTATCTCAAAAATAAACTAAGGACCACTTAAAGCTACCCAAACCAAGAAATGGACTAACCACTTTAAGTCCGAGTCGCCCATTAAACAAAGGACTGCTTAGTGTCACCTATAATAAAATCAACTCATAATTAATTATCTAAGTTTAAATATTTACCTCAGAAAAGTTAGAGACTTTGGTTCCAATAAATATTATCTGAGTCAAAATATTTACCTCAGAACTTAGCCTTATCAACTAGGAGCTGGAGTTGAGGTGGTGCAGAGTAATCTTGAAGGCTACTTACTACTACTCGAGGCAACAATAAAGATCATAGAAACTAGGGAACCACCAAGAACCGCCCTCCTTAGACTAATAAAAGACCTCGGTTTCAGCATAAATCAACCAACAAAGGTCTTAAAATAACACTTGGAACACTAAGTGCCACCTCATATCGGAACAACGGATTAAGGACCTTGGCCTTTCAAAGAACCCTAATAATAAAAGTCCTAAAAATGCTTAAATCATAGGTGCCACTAAATGCCACCTCACCTCGAATCAAGTAGATAAATGATCCACTTTGTATCAAAATAGTAAAGGATCTTGGTCTTAATGCCAACATTAAAGGTCTTAGTTATAATCACCTCAAATTCTACCTTAGATAAAGGATTTCTTAGATAAAGGATTTCGATCCTAATAAACACTAAAAAAGGACATCGACCTTTCTAAAACACTACTACTAAGGTTCTTACCTCGGATTCCACCATGTAGCCTAAAAAGACTTTGGTTCTAAAGGTAAAAAGTGAAAGTGCTATCTCAAGTCAATATATCTTAGGTTAAAGGACTTTAGTTGCAACAATTTATCGCAGATAGAAGAGATTTCGGTCACATCATGACATTGCTTGACGGAAAAAGGGCTTCCATCTTAATACCTAATTACAACACAACTATGGTGGTGAAAAGGACTTTAATTCCTACATTTCATGTGCTCACTAAGCCAAACTACACACTTGAGTCGAGCATACAAATGAGACCTAAGGGCAAAAAAACACAACTATTATCCCTACTTAAGGCTAAGGGCAAAATGGGAAAATTTAGCATATCAGGCAGGTGACGTGAGAAACATTCGCCATATGATAACTATCTAAGTTTCCACCTTAGAAAAAGAGAAAGGCGATAGACTCCAACCCCACCAAGATAAAATTCATCACCTGCTACACACCTTGGAAGCTGACCCTATATCAAATGGTACTCGGCACCTTATCACAAGAATAAATCACCTATTTGTGGGTAGTGTTTAGTACCATTATAGTGCAGCCTACCAAGATGATGAGGCTTATCCTAAACTACCACCTTGGTTAGTAACTAACAAACTCCTAAATATGAGGGAGATCAGATAATGATAAAGGTAAATCCCAAACCTTACAAATCATGGGATAAACCTGATTTATGAACAAGTTTGTTTCATAGGAGGAAACTTTGACAGAATACTGTAGCTAATGGCAATAGATGTTAGCCTTAGTTCACGATGGTTTGAACCCCAGCTACTAAGGGAGTTGCTAGCCCAGGGTGTTTGGCCCACACCGCCAGCTTAGTTTAGGCCTTAGTCAGTGGGCATCCTTTGATTCTTCGGGTGGTATGCTCATTAGAGATTGGTTCTGAATTAGAGACCTACCAATTTGTATTTTGACATAAGATTCATTATATTTAAAATTTGGCATTTGGATTTACATACTACCATATTTCATTATTATTTGGAACTTTTAATATTTCCATCACACAATATTGTTGCATATGTTTTAGAACATAGACTATGTTGATATAAGAAAACTTATGTCTAAGCTTGTCCCATTCTCATTGTAGTTTATATTATCTCTCACTGAGTTGTGTGACTCATCCTGTTATTCTAACATTTTTTAGATAGTAGTCCTGCACCTGGTCCAAGTCCTTCCAATTGCTAGAGGAACCATCTATTTTGCGTGAGCCCAATACTTGTGCACCCATTTTTGCGCATCTCTGTCCTTGTTTCTTGCGAAATGACTAAATCTTCAAGACACCCTAAGAATCAACATAGTGGTGGTTCTTCTCAAAGCTCTGCCCTAAGCTTTAGTCGGTTCTTTTCCAGGCCAAAGCAAATTGAAGTGTATTGCCAACGATTCTAGATGCGCAAGATTGAGGAACCAAGGTTTATGGACACCCTTTTCTTTTATGTTGAAGGTTTGGCAAGTTACCCACTCCTGGTGTTTAGGGGCTTGAATAATTTCGCAAAAATCGATGAGCCCTACTATCCAGAGTTGGTGAGGGTCTTCTACTACAATCTCAAGTACCACAACAAGAAGATTACCTCTGAAGTAAAAGGGGTAAAAATTTCACTTTCCCTCAAAGACTTGTTTGAGTTGACTAGCTTGCCCCTAGCAGGTAACCACTTTGATAGGAGTGACATGTTTGTATTCGATAATTATGACTGCACTGAGGCCTTGAGGAGCATTGTTCGCATTGAGTGATCACTTCATACTAGGAAGTTCTTGGTTAATGAGCTTACCATGGATGCTTGCATCCTTGATTATGTGCTTGGCCATGTGTTGGTACCCAAGGGTGGCAATTGTGCCACCATTTCTGAGGATAACAACTGTGTCATGTGAGCAATTCAATTCGAGAAGCCAATAAATTGGCCTTACTACATGATGATGCACATGGAGAAAGTAAAGGGTCAAGCCACCGGTCCCCTTCCCTATACTATGTTAACCACATTGATTCTTGTAACACCCTACTTAGAATAAGCATTGTGTTACGTGTTAAAAATTAAAGAATAAATTAAAATTAAATTAAATTAGTAATTAATTTATTTTTTATTTTATTTTAAGTTTAGATTACGTATTTATTTTGTTAATAAAATTTATTAATTTATTTAAAACATTATTTTGGTGATCATGTGCCCATACTAAATTATTTTTAAAGAATAAAAATATTAGTCACGTGTCGAAAAATCTAGAATTTAATACTGGATTACAAAATATTACCCACGTAATAAAAATACCGCTCAAAAGTATAAATATATCTAATTACGTGAAATCTTATTATAAGAAAAATTTATTTCCACTTAAGCTCTTAAACAAAATTTTCATATCGAATAAATTCTAAACTTTACACACATAACCACATTTCACATCAACTATCCAATGACTTAAATAAAGAACTAAATGTAATTAATTTACAATGTCTAGACAAAATATCCTATATAATATTATACATCATTGTACATCCAAAAGATTGTTAACTTGGAATTCTTGCCTGCACTCCAATCTATGTACCTATGCACATCAAAAAAAAAAATCTACTAGCCTCAGCCATGTAGGAAAGGAAATCCAAGGTTAACACCCTACACATACATGCTGCACACAAAGCTAATCCTACCCAAACTACTTACAATCAGCATCCTAAACAAATAAAATAAACTGGTGCTCCTCTAAGGAGTCATCTAGCTTGTATCAATATACAAAGAAATATAGATTCTCATCTTTCGTCAGCAACAGGAGGCTTTGGAAATACCATAGTTTATAAGGGTGAGAAAATGAATTCTCAGTAGGTACTCAATATAAAAATAAGAATTCAAAATTCCATAGCATTCCCAACTGTATTAAATACATAAAACACAGTTTCATGGTTAGTCAATAATCTCAAATGTGGACAATAAGTGACAAACATAACTCCATGAAATTAATTGTTTGAGAATTCTCCTTGGCATAGGGTGTCCCCTAAATTAGAGTGGCCATTTCACATGTGCATTGGTAGATTTTACTCCACTATCCATACCTTTGGTGGATTTATCCACAAAGTGAACCTAAACACATGTAGGACTTTTCTTGGACTTCTTCCATGATATTTTATTAGAAATTCTTTTCTAATATTTATGGATCACCTCAAATTCATTTTCTTTCTCTAAAGGATCATATCCAAGCTTAGCTCATTTCTTTCTCTTTAATTAAAGTAAGCATGTAACATATTGTGAATGAACTTTTAAGCCACTAATATCTCAAAGAGACATTATACAAGATAATACACCTCTAAATCACCTCAATTTTACTATCTAACATCTTTGTCACATCCTTGAACCCATAGATCAAAAGAAAACCAATTATGCTCTTTTCCTCCCAATATGGCCATGACTTCAAGACTACCACATATAGGTTTTCTAGTGATTAATTCTTCTTGTTTTACCTCTAAACCTATTACAGCACTAAAACTTTAACTCACACACAATTGAAACAATCACCTATCTATTTAAACTACCATGGTTGTGAGTATAGAAACAGTTGCCACAATCCATATTTCCATCTAAATCAAATTTTCACCTTGTCTCATATTTTTAATCACCCAACTAATCTATAACTTCCAGTTCAACACATAACAATCCCAAAATCAACTTGACCATACACTCATAATTTCAACAAGCTTTAATAAGAGCCACACATGACACAAATCTAACTCACAACATGAATTCCATGCCATACATAAACATGAAATTCAAACCATAGGAGGAATCACTCAACCAATCCTCCCACAAACCTTAAAATTATCATCATGCACCTAAACTAAAATTATAACAATAAAAAATCACAAATATTCAACAAAATTTCCTAGCTTGGCCGTGAGCCATATACACATAAACTTGTCTAGATTTTCATTTAACTAAGGAAGAATCAGTCATAAAAATAAATATAACCCATTTCCATCAAGACTACATAGTAAACAATAAAAATCATCAAAAATTCATTCAAAAACCCTAGTATGGCCGTGAGCTAGGGGGTTCCAAATCTCAAGGTTTTAAATGATTTCCAACAAGATTCACGAACAAAAATGATCCTAAATTACTTGATCAAGCTTATAAGCATACAAAATCCTCAAAATCACATCATAGAAGAAATCTTCATCAAGAACCCTAGTTATGGCCACTTGAATAACTTCATCTCCCACTTGAAAATAGGCATAAAATCTTCACATAAATGGTTCACCTTGCTCCAAAATACCCATAATCACACCAAAAACTCTAGAGAAAGAAAGTTCCATAGATTCAAGAACACTAACCCACCACGAAACTATGGTTTTAAAAAGAAAAAAGATATTGTTTGAGTTCCCTACCTCTTGGAGTTGAAGTTTGGAGATGATTTGAGCTTGTTTCCTCCTTTCTTTCTCTTTTTCTCCATCTCTTCTTCCATTTCTCCCTCTTGGCAGTGGCTATAGCTGCCTCTCTCTCTTTTCTTTTCTTTTTCTCCTTTTCTTGGGCTTGGCCGTAGGGTTAGGACACAAAGGCAAGTGTTTGGTTTGTTTATATTATCTTAATCTATTTTGTTTTGTTAGAAAACTAATCAAAAAGCTTGCTTTTGGTTATGTTTATCCATTTAATCATGACCTTTAATTAGTTTGCAACCAGGTTAGTTAGATAAGAACGAATTGGGATAAATAGTAACAGATTTAATTACTCTAGCCAGATAGAGGTTATTTCTCCTATCCGATTAAAATTTGGCGCTTGTCATAGTATTATTAGTCATTTTAGACTAGTTATATTTTTACTCATGTGAATCTTTTTAAATATCACCTTTTAATTAGATTAGAATATGCTAATTTCACTTATTTTAATTTTGTATATGCTTAGAAACTAATTAATAATTTAGAAAATAAATTTAGCTAATTTTTGTGTTTAAGTTTTTCATTGGACAAAAATGCCCTCATTTAAAACCCTAAAATTACTAAATCACTACTGTATAATTTTCATTATTTCTTTAGGTATTTCAACTATTCCTAATTCCCCTTAAATAATTCTCACCGTTCTCTTCTATTTAAATGCTAAAATAAAAATATTATTAAATAAAACATTTCTAATGATGAATAATAAAATAAAAATAAAACTACTTTAAAAATTTAAAAATTATATTTGCTTAAATGGGGATATTACAATTCTGACAAAAACGAGAGTTGAACTTAAGGGCGAGGTGGAGGTGCAACTTGGACCAACTATCCATATTAACACCAAAACCATCAAAAGGATGAAGATTGTGAAGGTTAATAATATATGGACATGATGGTGGTCATCCAGAGCCCATGGATGAGGATGAACCGATAGATGAGCCCATGAATGAACATAATTAACCTCACGAATCTGAAGCTCTTGCAGCACCTATTCATGATTATGATCATGCCTTCGAGACTTTCATTGATGGCTTTCACTGGATGATAGCCTTCATGCGAAATTGATTTCAAATCTCATGGTTTTAAATGATTTCCAACAAGATTCATGAACAAAACTGATCATAAATTACTTAATCAAGCTTATAGGCACCAAAATCCTCAAAATCACATCATAGAAGAAATCTACATCAAGAACCCGAGGTATGGCTACTTAAATAACTTCATCTCCCACTTGAAAATAGGCTTAAAATCTTCATATAAATGGTTCACCTTGCTCTACAATACCTATAACCACACCAAAAACTCTAGAGAGAGAAAGTTCCATAGATTCAAGAACACTAACCTACCACGAAACTATGGTTTTAAAAAGAAAAAAGATAGGTTTTGAGTTCCCTTCCTACCTCTTGGAGTTGAAGTTTGGTGATTATTTGAGCTTGTTTCCTCCTTTCTTTCTCTTTTTCTCATTCTTTTCTTCCATTTCTCCCTCTTGGTCGTGGCTATGGCTACCTCTCTCTCTCTTTTCTTTTTTTTTTCTTTTCTCTTTTTCTTTGGCTTGGCCATGGGGTTAGGACACAAAGGCAAATGTTTGGTTTGTTTATATTATCTTAATCTATTTTGTTTTGTTAGGAAACTAATCAAAAAGCTTGCTTTTTGGTTATGTTTATCAATTTAATCATGGCTTTTAATTAGTTTGTAACTAAGTTAGTTAGACAGGAACAAAAGGGGATAAATAGTAATGGATTTAATTACTCTAGCTAGATAAGGGTTATTTCTCCTATTTGATTAAAATTTGGCACTTGTCATAGTGTTATTAGTCTTTTTAGACCAGTTATATTTTTACTCATGTGAATCTTTCTAAATATCATATTTTAATTAGATTCGAGTATGCTAATTTCACCTATTTTAATTTTATAAATGTTTAGAATCTAATTAATAATTTATAAAATAAATTTGGCTAAATTCTGTATTTAAATTTTTCGTTAGACAAAAATGCCTTCATTTAAAACCCCAAAATTATTGAATTGCCACTGGATAATTTTCACTATTTTTTTATATATTTCAATTATTTCTAATTCTCCTTAAATGATTCTCATTGTTCTCTTCTATTTAAATGCTAAAATAAAAATATTAAATAAATTAAATAAAACATTTCTAATGACGAATAATAAAATAAAATAAAACTACTTTAGAAATTTAACAAATTATATTTGCTTAAATGGGGATGTTACAATTCTGACAAAAACGGGAGTTGAGCTTAAGGGATACGTGGAGGTGCAACTTGGACCAACTAGCCAGATTAACACCAAAACCATCAAAAGGAAGAAGATTGTGAAGGTTAATGGTATGTGGACCAAGCTGGATCATGATGGTGGTCATCCAAAGCCCATGGATAAGGATGAACCGGTAGATGAGCCCATGAATGAGCATAATCAACCTCATGAATCTGAAGCTCCTGCAACACCTGTTCATGATTATGATCATGCCTTCGGGACTCTCATTGATGGGTTTCACTGGATGACAGCCTTCATGCGATCTACTGCAGAGACCATCTACACTCATATACATGCGATGGATGGTAGATTTAATCAGATGGATCAGCACCTATCAGGTCTCGATCATCGGATGGATGATCTTAATACTCAGCTGGTTGATATAAACTTTTGCCTTTAAACACTTGAGGATCACCATTCAGCAGAAGGAAATGATGATGAAGCAGCGAATTGAAAACTCAGGCTTAGCTAGTGGCAGGCCATTTTTACTTTATTGTATTTAGCACTTTAATGACTATTTTGCTAAGACTATTGTTGATATTTTGATGATTACCAGCTTACTCGATATGATCCTTTGCTAATTATCAAGTCCATTGCTACCCACTGTCTTTAATGATGCCTATTGCTTTTTACTAATGCTATTATTGCTCTTTGAGGCTAGCTAGTATGTTTATATATATATATATATATATATATATATATATATATATATATATATATATATATATATATATATATATATGGCTTGTACATTTGAGGCTAGCTGCTGTGTACCTTTTAATGTTGTTGGCTTTGAAATTTATGAGGTTCTTCAGTTTTTAAACTTAGCAGCAGCTTGTTTCTTAATTTGTGATTGTTGGTATGTCCCTTTTGAATTTGTAATTGCAAATATTTTTTTATAATGACAAAGGGGGCAAAAAATTGAGAAATGAAAAAGGATTTGGTGGAAGAGGCAACACAAGCATGTTGAAAGGGGGTGCTTGCTGTACAGCTCTGAACTTTGAAACATGATCAACTTGCTATCACATTGACGGGGAGTTTCTCTAATCTCTGATGAATTATTATTTATTGACTAACTCCTTTATCAATTCTAGTGTTGTCATCATCAAAAAAGGGGAGAATGTGGATACTTATGTGCTTGAAGGATTTTGATGATTACAAGCATGAAGATACAAGAAGAACAAGTTCAAGAATTCTCAAAGATTACATCTAGGACTTAGGGTCTTTGTAAGGTTAATCATTTCTTTTCTCATTACTTAAGCTCGCGACGAAAATATTTCCAATTAAGTATGCCCAAATGAACCTTTGAGTAAATCAAGGTGAATGGCCAATTTTCAAACTAATTTTCAAAGTTCTTAAATTCTCAAAACGCTTTAAAAATACTCATGAAAACTTTGGAATTGATTTCTGATTATTGGTAAGTCAAAAACTGAGTTTTTTCATCTCAATAATCGATTACCAAGCTTAACAAAGAAGACCAGTAATCGTTACTAAGGTTAGTAACTGATTATCAGCTTTAAATTTTTAAAGTTTGGCTCATGTGAGTCCAATAATCGATTACCTACATGTAGTAATCAATTACCAGACTTCAAAAAGGGACAGCACTTGCCTCTCTACGAAAATACCAAGTTTCTTCACCATTTTTAAGGGTTAGTAATTGATTACTGCCTATGGTAATCAATTACCATCTCCAAACAGAGAGTGTTAGTAATCTATTACTAGCTTATGGTAATAGATAACCAATTATATCTTTTAGCCAATTTTTGCATAGCAATCGATTACCAGGCTTAGGTAATCGATTACTGACACTCCAAAAATAAAAAATAACTGTTAGTTTTTGCATTAAAAGTGACCCCAATCTCCTCCAATGGTCATTTTAACCTCTAGACTTTAAATATCTCCACTTGGGCTAACCTAGAAGAGGTTAACTTTTGTCTTTCACTCGCCCCTTCATGTTCTCTCTGTTCTCCACATTCCAGGAACCATAAATTCTTATTCTAGTGCCATTTTCACAGCTAAAACGTTGTTCCTACTAATAATGTGTCTAAGTTGTGTTTTGGGTGCTAAAACAATGGTTGGAGTGGGACCCAAGCTATCCACTTATTTCTTTTCATCTTCTTGGCTTCTAAAGGTATAACCCTAAGGATCACAACTCCTCCTATTTTTGCAAAATTAGACAAATATTGTGAAGGGTATTTGGATTTGACAATATTGTTGTTAGAACTTAGGATTTGATTTGAGGTTTTCAAAAACAGAAGTTATATTTGGTTATCCTATGCATGGTTCTAACTATTGATTCTTTGTTTGTGTACCTTGTTTGTGGTCTTAGACTTGTTGGAAAATCATTCTGTCATTTTTGTTGGTTTTGTGACATTGTAGAGTTGGACATATTTGGTTTTGGCTTGTGCTGTGAATAGATAATATACTCTATAACTTGTTTTTCAGTTTTGAATATCTGTCCTACATGTTTATTTTCAATATCCTACTCATGAAAGATTAGAAATTTATTTTTATCATGTTACTTCGAATTTTTCAGCAAACTTACATATTTATATTCATGACAGATAGACTTGGAAACTTGTTTGATATCTTGTGTTATTGATTTTATTAAATTCTTGGGACAAGAAGCAATTTTGAAACTCTAATTGATAAGGAATATAGATAAATTCTATATTCAATACTGACCTTTGAAATATGATATTGATTTTGGACTTTGCATGTTTAATTTCCTGTGGAAAGATTACTAGTTAGCACATCAAATAATATGGAAAACAACACAAATATTTGGACTATGAAAAGTATGTATTCTTGGGAAATGCTGCAACTGACGGCAGTGCCTAAAAAATGAAGTATCGTACAAGGTTTGGGACATACTCACTTGTGATCAAATTAAAGGCCAGTTATGGTCCACATGATCCATCTTGCGAATTTTAATTTTAATAACTGAGTTGAAATGAGTAAAAACTAAATAATTGAAGTTGACAAAGTACAACAAGGGAAGGTTGAAATGTCTTCAACAATTTTAACTTTTCAGTACAGATAAGTGAGATCTTCTCAAGTCATTGAAATTTGGAGTTGAGAAGGATTAGTGAGCACAATGATATACTTGAGAAGATACAATAGTAAGTAGAGAAGAGTAACCTTTCTCAACTATGAGTTTACTTGTGAAAAACTTATGAAACAAAGTTAATAATTTGTTTGATATTTAAAGTGTTAAGCTATGCAAAGAAACTTCACAAAACAAATTACTTAATAAAATGTGTCTTTGAAAAATAGCTGCGAAAGATAAAATGAGTTTATACTCAAAGGTAATTTTTTCAACATTAAACTTTTAACTTGCAAAAAAAAAAAAGGTTATTTAATTATAACAAAAACACACTAGCAAGGTAAGCAAGAAAAGATAAGGAAAGAAAGAGCTCAACACAAAATTTATCCTAGTTCACCTCAAAATCACGTGGGTTACATCTAGTCCTCAACAAAACTACTGAGATTTTTACTATTCAAAGTATTATTTGATCCACACTAGCCTCTTCAGGCTAGAAATCAACTTTCAGCTATGTGATTAGCATAACTCGCTAGGTTACTCACTTGATTTTACAATATCACAGTAACAGTTGAGAGATAGAAGTTGGGTAGCTCTCTAAAACACTCAAAGAGTGGATAAACACAATTTTAGAGCTTAAGCAAACACCTACTACTATAATTTTTAACAACATCCGCAAGTTGGTAAGAATGATCACACTTGAGAAGGTTGAGACAAGTTCATTGTTCTATTGACTTTCAGTTTGTTCAATCCTTGAATCTTCGGTGTTAAGTCCTTATATAGTTGTAAAAATGTGACCACTATAGTTCTCTGACAGTTTCTTTGCACATTGGGCTAAGACTAGCCATTAAATAGAGTTGTTGAATGTGTCAGGATGAAAGTGCATTTTGTCCTATTGCAAAGTTGAGAACAGTAAACTCTTGATCATGCTTAGTTCAACCATGCTCAACTTGACTTTGCTCATTCAACTTTCTCTAGGGCCTTTATGATTCTAGATGTCTTCTCAAGTGCTTGTCTTCATAAGATTTCAGCAATCATGACTTGATTTCATCTTTCAGGCTTCTAATTTTGTTTGAGAATGAAATCTTCTTAGTTCAAAAGAATGCAACTTTGTTCAAGTGAATAGAATGCTTGATCCACCATATTAAAGTGTCAAATGATGCTTCTCATCAGATTTGGTGATCAAAGGTTTTCAACTGGATCTTTCTAATAGATTTGGTGATCAAAGGTTTTCAACTGGATCTTTCTAATGAGATTAAAAATCTTTAGCAGCTCAAAAACTTGTTAGTCCAACTCAGATTATTCAAAATATAATTTGTTGATCATCAAAAAAATAAATAAACAAAATTATCAGGAGGATTATGATCTTACAATAATGTGTAAAATACAATTTTCTATATTAAAGAAAAAGTTGACATGATTCTTCTTAAAAAGGTTTAAATTAAAGCATATAGTAGTTTTGAACCCACAAAAGTAAGCAGACAGTAGATGGTGAAATGTTCCTCTTAACACCACAATGCATAGCGACAAACTTCCATTTTTGAAAAGAAAATAGGAATAATGGGATCTGATGATGCGATGTTAATGAATGCAGAAAATGTTGTAGCCACCAATGTTTACTTCCATCAAAAATGGAATATTGCGTTTGGAAACCTAGAAATTAATATGATTTACATTCCAAAGTTTTAAGTCCAAAGATTGATTAAGAGTAGAGAAGGTATTAGCACTCCATATTGTTAGGTTATCTACTAAATGAATCAAATTGATTATTTATTGTTCAAAAATATTTTTGTTTTTATTTTTATATGTCTCATTTGGCATGAACAATTAATGAGTGGCTAATTAACCATTATTATAGGAAACAAATAGTAAGCTCAGAACATATAGAGTGAAAGTGGTGACTTAGAAATTCTTTAAATTCAATAAAATAATATTAAGTTAATTAAAGTAAATGATTTTCAAAAATAACTATTTCAAAAAGAATTTTTCAAAATGAGTAATAAATTGAACTTATTTCAAAAAAAAATTTAGTGAATTTCACAAAAGCATTATTTTTAAAATTAATTTCATAAAAGTTTCATTTTTAAAATTAATTTTACAAAAGGTGTTTTTATTAAAAAAATGAGTGGGAAGAATTTCTTACTTTTTTGAATCGAGATGGTCAAAGCCCTCCACATGTGATGATTTTTGAATATGAACTTTGTCAATGCATACTAACTATTACAACCAATCACTTACAAATATAAAAATATTTATTTCTAAAATAGAATTTAAAATGCCACTATCATAAAGTTAAAATTATTTAATTTGTTCACATTTATTATTTTATTTATTTAATTTTGAAAGTTAGACTTCGTTGGTGCTCCTAGCAAAAAATCCATTGTTTATAAGCCTCAACCGCCAGTCAGATTCAGAAGCAAAACCATAAAGAGTCGCATACTAGTTTTAATAATCTTAATCCATTATTAATAACGATTAAACACATATAGATACAATGCACGAAAATAAGGAGAACAAATTAAGGTAACATAAAATATGAAGATGACACATTATAAAAGGAAGCAAATGCATATGGCGAATAAGAAATACTTATATCAATTTTAACTTATAGAATGAATTTAAATTAAAATAGTTATATCAACCAAATTATAGAAGGCATTCACATTGCACTATCCCTCCTAGGCACGTGTACAAAAGAATTTAAAAACTCCATCATTACGTATTATAATACTCTATAATTTAAACAATTCTCCAGCATTGAAAATACTCCCCTCTCATTATTTATTATGCCTGTCATGAATCAATTATCCTAAAAGTCTAAGTTATTAGTTGAAAACATATAAATAGTTTAATATCTAACCACTTAGTGGTAGAGGCTCTTGTTGTAAGATTTCTACAAGTGCATAAATTGTTCAAGTAATAAAAAAATCTAAAAAGCACTTAGTATCGTCACATAGGAATTGAATTTGATTATCAAAGTTAAAATTACTTAATCTTAATTGATAAGAGTAATTAAAGAGAAGAATTAATATGAAAGTAAGGCTTAAACAAAATAGATAAATGATCAATCAAAGAGAGAGATCTAAAACTTTTGATTTCACCTTGTTAATCCTTTTGTTACCCTAGTCGATTTGCATACCTCTTCTTCAATTCTTGATTTCAAGATTTAATTTCCTAAGTTATTTAATACTCCCTGTCGGTAGACATTAAAACCATCATTAAACTGACCTAACCTATCTTCTCTAAACATAAATTAAATTAATATTAAGAATGCATTAGTGCTTATGAGAGATTGTTAAATGATCAATACAAATTATACACAATAGTCAATGCACACAATTCATGGAACTCAATTTAAGATGTTTTTCATACAATTACCTCTTGGTCTCATGTATGTCATCTAATCATCTAATTTATCCTCACACAATTAGAAGCATTAATAACAAAATTGAATTCAAATTCAAAAGAGAAGAAACATGTAATTGAATTACTAAGATAAACAAAACATCTAATTTGGATCCATCTAAGCCCTATAATAAAGAACTTATAACATTAAGAAAAGAAAACACAAAAACTAAAACACCAAACTCAAAGCTAGGCTCTAAGCCCTGAGCACACATAAACTACTATCTCCTTGCTCCTTTTATATAGCCTTTAGAGAACATAAGGCAACTAGGGTTACAAGCTATCAGTGCACTTCTTAAGACTTATATCGACTTGTGGTGGATTTTTCTACTTGAAGATGGCAGAATCAGAGAAAGTGATCAACATAACTGCAACAAGTTTGACAACAAAAGTTTTCTTAAATAGCCTTTGACAAAACTTCTTTTCTCTTTCTTTATTAACTTTTCTTTATTGATTTTCCTAACTGGGACATAGAGTTGATTCCAAATCAATTTACCTATAATAAATTATAAACTCAAATCAATTAAGAGATAAATATCTAATAAATATCATAATAAAGATATAAAATAAATGTGCAAGATATGGCTTATCAGCTTTGATACTATATCATGAATCAACTATCCCAAAAATTTAAGCTATTAGGTAAAGACACATAAATGATTTTATATCTCTAACAATAACCAATCTCTAATTTGTACGATCAACCATTAACAATTAACAATGCCAGCAGATGATTGATAAACAAGTCAGTATTTGGAGCCAAGTGTCAATAGAATTCTTCCTCATAAAAGTAAAGCCTATTTCATAAACCTGCATCACATCTCACAAGCTTAAACTTTTAATCAACATGTAGAACCATGACAAGGCAAAGACTAGACTACCTACTTAGTTGCACAGTTGCACTTGTACACTTGTTTAGAGTGCAAGTGTTGGTTAAGCGGAGCTAACGGATTATTTGGTTTCTTCATATTTGGACGCATACGAGAATAATTTACAATTATAGTTTTAAATTGCGATCTGCAATGGCAATTACAGTTACAATATTATTATTGTAAGAATATCTACAAATGTAATTACGGTTGCATTAACTCTATTTTTTTGTAATTGTCCGTAACTGTAATTTAAAATCATACTTATAAGAGGGAATGCATGATGGGAGAGGTTCGCATGTGCAGCAGAAGGGTTGTAATGGTTTCATAGCCAAAACTCAAAACAAAACATGAAACTCAAATAGATCCTAACATTTGTAAGCAAGGAGAGAATGAATCCAATCAAACCAATAACCATAGGACCCCAAAAGAGAATCAAAACAAGAATAAACAAAGGTTTTAAATTACAGTGGTGATCGCGGTTGCAATCGTTAGCAAAAGCACAAGAAGAGGATTGAATTGTGCTTTTTGATTTTGGATTTTACTACAAATACAATTACCTTTCTCAAGTAGGAACACTTGGAGTTGAGAAAGTTTATAACAAACACAAGTTAAAGTTGAGAAAAGTCACCTTTCTCAACTATGTTAAATAATATCATGCTTTATTTAGTTAAAAATCATTTTCAAATATCTTTCTCACTTTTTAAAAACTCATAAACTTGATGAAAGACGTCAAAAGTGATTTTAAGCATATTTGACTAGTGGAGGCATAAGTTTCAAAAACTTATGTTGGTTGAGTTAATATTTTTGAAAGATAACAATTATAACTCTTGATAAAAACAACTCAATGAGGTCAAAATAATCCCAGAACTGAAACAAAGTATAAGATAAGGGAGAAGAGAAAATAATATGGAGATTTATACTAATTCACTCCAAATCACATGGGTTATGTCCAGTCCCCAACTCCTCGCTAAGTTTTTAACTATAATTATGAATATTCTTTTAACTGTAGCCTCTCTAGGCTAATTTTACAAGTATTCTTTGACCACAACCTCTTCAAACTAAAACAAAAATCACAAGTAACTAGCATAGCCAGCTAACTCACCTTTCGATCTCATAATATTTGGATAGAGACAAGTGTTTTTGTAATGGGTTGCTCTCAAAAACACTCAAGGAGTGGATATACACAAGTTTATATGCAATACAAATGCCTACAAAGGATTTTAGCTAAGATTCGCACAAGTAGACAGCAGAGAGTAGATGAGAAGAGTGTATGCATAGTTCACTATAATATTGATATCCAGCCCTTGTAACATTATAACCTCTAAATCTTTAAGTTGATATCTTTATATATTCTTTAAAAAGTAGCCAGTAGAGCCCTGGAATATTCTGTTATTCACTAGACAAGCACTGGCCATTAATTATAACAACTCTTTTAGATGACTCAGTATAAAATTACAATTCGTCTTTTAGTAATTTGAAAAAGTTCTTCGTGACTCTTCTCAACTTTAACTTTATTAGCTTTCTCAACTAACTTTCTCAAGTATTAGCTCTTCTTAAATTGATTTCTCTTGACTTGGCCGATGTTGACCTGTCATGAATGTAAAAAAATCTTGCTTTTAGAATATTTTCAGACTTCTAATCTTAGCTTTATGAAATTTTCAAACTTTGTCACGAGTTGACTCGACCTTTCTTAAGTCTTAGATGCTAGCCTCTTTGATCAACTTTATCAAGTCAACACTAATTCATCTCATTACATTTTGGTGACCTTTCAATCAACTTATGATCTTTTTCATCTGTACTCTTAAGTTCTGCATATTAAATCTGAAAAGAAAACTCACAAGAACACGTTAATCCACTCAAAAAATATTAGAGCAACAACTTAATATTTTTAACGTAATTTGTTAATCATTAAAACCAATTGAAAAGAATTTATTCAAAAAGACTTTAGGTATTACAAATACTATCCATATCCAATACAAAGAATGCAATGGATAATTTATGGCCCGTATTACTAACTCTAATAGCTGACATTTTGATTCGCAAAACGTATGATCACCACTTCCGATCATTACTTTCAATTGAGGTACTGCTTTGGTTGGAAGCTTTAATTTCGATAAAATGGATTTCTTGATGAAATTATGGCTATTGCCCCCATGTATTAAAATGTGCACTTGTTTCCCGTGATACTCCCCTAAAACTCTAATGATTCTTAGATCTACATGTTTGTTATAATGGAAAGAAATGGAATAGAATATATAAAATCTCTAATATCAAAGTATAAAAAAGTTCTCATTTCCATTCCAATCCTTTCCTTTCCCTCTTACAAAACTTATAGTTTGACCCGTTAATGCTTGAAAACTAATTTCACTTCTACCTTTTTGAATTTATTATCATTTTTAAATTTAACATATTTAATGAGATGACCTTTTAATAAACAAAGATTTTTATTTGAAGATTTAAAAGTTTAGAGAGAGAGAGGTGGCTACCTATTCCAAGATTAAAACATGTCACAAGCCTTAACGAAACCTTATAATAGTAATTTTACATCGCCTATTAATGAGGGACTCCAACTGAATTCAAAACTAAATTCTTTTGGAATACAAAGCTCGATCCTACTAGTTGAGCCAATTCTTAACTTAGCAAACAAAGATTTAACAAACCAAATAACCCTCTTTTTCTTATACAATAAACTTGTATAAATTAATAATTATGTAATTATAAATAATTATATGTGAACAATAATATTAATACTTGTTTATTATATTTTTACAAAATTATATTCAAAATTTCATAAAAACAAAAAATCATAATAATAAACATAATTATTATTTAAAATCTCATAAAAGGACATTTAGATTTTTTACATAAGAGACATTTATATCATTTATATTAATTTTGATTCATTCCACATCTATTCTATATACCAAATAATGAAATGACTTTGAAATGCAAGCATTCTACCCAAAAGATACTAAAATGTAACTTAGAAATAATCATTCTATTTCATTTTGATTTTATGAAATAATCATTCCATATATTAAATGTCATGTTATAGATTTAGTACGTTGCCTTTGATAAGTTACAAAATTCAATAATTAAAAAAGGACAATTTTATTTGCATTCCTAATTATTTATTTATACTCTTCACTTTTAATTTTATTTTTTAAATTATCATTAATTTAATATGAATAAATAATAAAAATATAATTAATTAAGATTTGAACTAAATGAAAAATTATTAAATTGAAGATAATTAGAAAAAGATTTAATTTTGATTCACTATCTGTGTAAATTTTTTTTACACTATATCCAATTATATATTATTACATCTTTGACTTTTTAAGTAGTTGTTATTTTAATTAAAATCTTTTAATAATTTGACAACATATGATTGAATGATAATGAAAAAAATTTTTTACTAACATTGGATCAAATTTAAACTTAAAAATATTATAATTAAAAGTAGTTAGCAAAAAATGTGGAGTAAAGTATAATTTAAAAACCACAACTTTTATTCTTCGACCAATTCAGGAGCTAAATTTTTTTATTTTCTAATCAAGGACTTCAAATAATTACATGTCACTAATATATATATAGACACAAACATAATTGCATGTCACCATATTAACATTAAAGATCAATGAAGTCATTATTTTGGCGTTAATATTAAACTTTTTCCTCCGTAACCATCTCAATTTAATCAATCAGTTTTTATATTATTATTAATTTTAAGGATGGTTTGGACAGTTTGATATTTAAGTTTATATTTTCAAAAATTCATATTCATCCTTTTGATTTAAGGAGTATCTATTTTATTGAGATATTTTACTACTTTTTTTATATAAACATTTAACTAAGTGTTTATCTACTACTTTATATATATATATATATATATATATATATATAATGTTTTATTATAAGTATAATTAATAATGAAATATGACAAATGTTGTATATATTTTATAATTGGCAATCGAAATAATAAATGATATAGATAAAATGATTTAATTTTTATTCAAATTATAAAATTACTTAAAAGAATAAAAAAATTTATTTGAATAGAAATAAGTATTGATTAATATTTAAAATACATAATTATTTATTAGTCTTGGCATTTTTTAGTGTCAACTAGATGCTGTAAAATGAATTGAATATATTGAGATCCTTAATTGGAACATTTAAAAGTTAAGACCCTTAAACTAACTTACACATAAAGTTTAGGCCTTTCAATAATGTTTTTTTTTTTAAATGTGAATAAACAATTAAGAATGTCAGTAACTCCACTTGTAAAAAATAAAATATAAAATCTTTATTTAACAATCTTTACCATTTTAATTTGTAAAATTTGAATAAAAAAATATTATATAGTCAGAATTTGTTTGCCTAAATTTTTGACAAAATAATTTATCATATTTGTTGACTCTTAAATAAGTAAGTAATTTTCATAACTTCATTTTATCTAACAACTATCCTTAAATATAGCTGAATTCTATAAAAAAATTTGACTATTTTTTTTAGTTGTGTAATATTACTCAAATTGAATTAGGAGTCAAACTATTTCACTTATTTGAAACAAAAAATTGTAAAAGAAAAAGAAAAACACAAAACTAACTGAATTTTCTGATTTGATTCAATATCAGCATATTTTTATCAGTTTTATTGAATTTAATTGAAATACAATTAATATGATCAATCAAACTTGCCATTTGATCCGAATTTTATAATTATATATTTTTTACGAATTAATATCCTCTAAATTAAAGTACAATATGTTCTTTAAAAAAATAAAATGTAATACTATAATCATTGATTAAAAATTTAATAATTTATTATATTAAAAAAATTTAATAATTTAAGATTTTATAAAATATAAGTATATAAATAATAAATTATAAATTTATTAAAAAAATTTATTAATAATTATTTACTTATATTTTATTAAATAAATTTAAGTAAAATAATTTATATTTAAAAAATTTTATTCACCCCAAAATCTTATGCTGGAGATGTTGCCCAGAAAAAATAACAGGAGGACTCGCGTCTACCACTGGACCCACTCAATAGTGAATCCCACTAAAATATTTACTGGGACTTTCATTCCAGCAACGAAGTCTGAGCTGAATAGCAAAGTTGTTTTTATTTATATTTAAAAAAATTACATTTAAATATAAAAATAAAAAATAATATTATCAGACTAAATTCATTCTAAAAAATAAAATTACTTTAAAAAAATAATGTAAAAATTAAAACAAATAAAAAAAAGTAATAGCCTGTCACATCAAAATCCATGAGAGGTTACTGTTTTAAATTTTACTGCCGTCAACATTGGATTCCTTTTTATGACCGTTGCATTGCGTAATTCCCAATTTGTACCACTTACCATTCAAACTCGCTGCCTCGTACCGTACGTGGTGTCGTGATTCAGTGACGGTCACGGGCGTGCCTTTGCCTCTGGGAAGTTCCGGTACACGTGTAGGGTCAGTGATTGCAATAATCAGCGCCTCTGCTTCCTTTCAACTTTGTTTTTATTTTTATTTTTATTTTTTGGGTCAACTTCCTTTCAACTTTCCATGTGCGCGACTCTAACCATTATCCGAAGGCCCCACCAACCCACTGTGCAACACGACCCAATTTATTAGGAGAAAAAACTTCTTCCCTCAATGACTTTTTTTTTATACAATTCTTTGACCCAACTTTTTGTAGGATGTATTTGACATAATCTCCAGTGAGTCTCATTGAAGACCCCCCCCCCCCCAAAAAAAAAATTAGTGAGTCTCGTTAATTATACTTAATTTATTTTCTCTGGGCTTAAGATATGCTTGTAACCTAAAAAACGAAAAAGTTTCCTTGGTTATATTTGAATAAGGAAAAAAATATTTTCATGTGCAAAATTTGAGCTAAAATTTTTAGCCATACAAAAGTAATTTAAGTAAATTTGATTTAAATTTAAATCAATTCAATATAAATATACTTAAGTGAAAATGCTATCATATATGAAGAATTAAATAATTATATAATATGCATATCTCACTAAAACAAATTGTATAAAATAATATATTAAAAATTAAATTTTAATTCATTACAATATAAATTTTTTTATATTATCATTTAATTATATATTATTATATTATTAAAAATATTTAATTTTTAAAATAATTATTATCTTAATTAAATATTTTTAATAATTTATCAATACATGAATAAAAGATATATGTTCCGTTAGAATATTCATTATCTTATTTTTTATTCATTGAACCATTAGAAGGCCACCATGGGTACCTGCCACTACCATCGATGAAGGTCAACCTTGAAGCACTCCAGTCAAGCTTATCAACCCAAAACCTGTATTGAGGTAGAGACGAGAACAAATTTTAATCAAATTTTTAGCATACCTCAAATTTTAATTTGACTAAATGTAAACTCGCCTTTTGTGCGGGCATGTAAACAAAAATTTTACTGGCTTTATATTTTTTAATTTTCTCACATCATAGATGAAGTTTTTAAATTATTGCTGCACTTTCATAAAAAAAATAGCCTTTTTTGTTGGATCCCAATTACACATATAAATTCTTTTTTGAATATTTATAAGCATGAATTCAGGTTTTACATTTTTTCTTGATAACCCACTACTGATGATAATGAAGAGTAGGCCATTATTCTTTAACCCATTGGCAAATAATGTGCTAGCTAAGCTTTTTTTCCTTTCATTAGAATGGAGAAGTGAAAAAACATAATTAGTTGTTAAGAAATAAAAATAATTTAATAGTGAATAAAAAATAATTTGAACAGTTAGTCTAATAGTATGTTTGAAAAAGATTATTTCTTAAAAAATAATCACTTTTTTTAAAGTTCTCTTAATAAGATTTTAAGTATAAATTATTTTAAATACAAAATAAATTAATTCAAACACATACTAAACGATGAGAAAACACCAAATGTAAAATGTGAATGTGAGAATTATGTGAAGATGTTAGTAGTAACCTCATAATTGAAGGGAAAAAGCTAAGAGAGAAAACTAAAATTATGTGATAAAAAAAAAAAAGAGATGATAGAAGGTGTTAAGGAAAAGTTGTCAATTACAAATATTTGATGAGATAACAATAGAAGAAAAGCTAAAGTGGTTAACATGACAGTCTTATAATTCGTGCTTTAGCCTTTATATATTATAAATAGATTGATCTAAATAAATTATATATGTATTTAAATTAATTTATTTTACGCTCAAATCATCTTATAATCAAACTAAAAAATTAGGTTACGTGAGATGGGCCACGTCCCAATGCAATTATCCGCATATTGTGTCCATGTGACGCTTAAGGCGTTTATGATGCCAGTTGAATCGTTTTTAAGTTTGAATAACTATAAACAAAAGAAAGTCAAATGAATTCTTTAGCCGGTTAAAATTTTATAAATTGGGCGTGGTTAGTTATAGCATTTATATGAAAAATTAGATAAAAATATTTTTAAAATTTTCAATTTAAGTTTAAAAATATTAAGAGAAAACTGCTTTTTCGTCTCAAAAAGATACTTTATTTATCAATTTCATTCTTTAAAATATTTTATCAATTTAATTCTTAAAATTTTAAATCACTAATAAATTTTATGATTTTATTTTTTATTTTTTTAATAAAAATTATTTTATTTTTAAATTTTATTAATTTAATCTCTCATAAGGACGATATATACGAATGACTTGAAGTTTGAAGAATTAACTCGATAAACTTAATATTTAAGAGACGAAATTAATAAATAAAATATCTTTTAACGATTAAAAAATACTTTTCTTAAATATTAAACTAATCAATTTTTTTTATAAATTATATTTTCATTCAACTTTTTATCATTAGAAATATAACAGGTATATAAATATTTTAAATGGTCATATATTTAAGGTTTCTTTTTTTTTTAATTAAGAATTTGGTTAATTTTTGCATTAATAGAGATTAAATTTCTTCCTAAACAATCTTAATGGGACACCCCATATCTACCCAACATATTTAGGAGAATTAATTATCCTAAGTGTTAATTCAAACTTAACTAGTCAAAGTATTTATAGGTATAAGATGTTTGGACATGTAGAAGTCTTATTTTTTGTTTAACATCTTAAATACTTTGATATGTGTGATATTCTTATTTAGTTACATTAAAAAATCTTAGAGTTCTAATTTTATATTTTCAAAAATAATATTTAATTAGTAATTTTGTATATAGAATATAAATAATAAATAATATATTTATATCATAATTGTTATACCACAAGCTTTTCGAATATCTAATAACATAATAACATTAATATTATTTTATGATTTTGTATGTAATTTGAGTAATGTTATATATACCCAAATTTAGAAAGTAAAAAAACTACTATTGGTGTCAAATAACCAAACAATATTTATTGCTATTATATAATTAAAAATTTACAAATTTCATGATATATTATATTGCGATATTAGTATTTTTTGAAAAAAAAAAAATTTGGGTACAAAACAGGGCCAGAACGGCCCAAGAAAGAGAAGAAAACCTAGAACATACGGCGGGGTAAATTTATAATTACATGTCTTTGTTATGGCTTGGAAATCTTTTAGGCTATTTTTTGCGTAAATCGATATTCAATCTCTTCCCATGTGATTTAATGGAGCAACACCTATGTTGGTCTAATAAACTTAAGAGAATTAATTGTTTTAGATGCTAACTTAAGATTTAAACTTTAATAGTCAATGAAAAAAGTATACGTCGTTAATCACTAATCCTTCCCTTTTAAGTTAAAATTAGTTACAATTATATGTCCAAGACAGTTAAGTTTGAACATATAAGGACATTCCACATGAATAAACATCCAAAATATATTATATCAAACATTAGAATAATAAAATGTCAAAATATTTTATATATAGGCATCTAATGTTAATATTCATACATATAAAAATAATTAATAAATTTAAGATATTTCCGAACCAAATACATTGTAAAAGTAGCTTTGAACACTCTCCAAATACAACTCAAAAAAATAAAAGAAAAGCCAAGAACCATCTGCTCTCCAAAGTACCAAATTATGATACCGTCACCTGCAAATTGCATCAAAAAGTTTCACCATATGGTACTTTGTGCCAACCATATGGTCCCATAATATGAAAGACGTGTTTACAATAATAAATTTTATTATTTAATTTTATTTATAAATCAAATTTTTTATTTAAAAAATTATAAAATTAAAATTAAAATAATTTAAAAATTTATAAAAGTTTATAAAAATTTATAAAAATTTAATAAATTTTAATTAGGTTAATTTAAAAATCTTCTTAAAAATGAACAGATTTAAATATATTTTAGTAAATTTCATATAAATTTATTATTATATTCTTAATAAAAATATAATTATTATATCATTATAAGAGTAAAAATGTAAATTTTTTAAAATAAAAATAATTTAATTTTTTTAATATATTTTAAATATAAAAATTAATTTTTAAATTAATTTAAATTATAATTTTTAAAATAAATTTTAAATATAAAAATTAATTATTAATTTATTTTAATTTAATTCAATTTTAATTTTGATGATTCTAAATATACACTTAACAAAACTTCGCCATGAGAGATTCACAAGCCTTATCAGTTAAAGACCTGGAAACCTTCATTGGACCCTGGTCCCAATCCATGGCAGCGTTTCCAACATATACTAAACAAATACAGTAACATGGTAGATGAGTTCAACGAGAACTTTGCCAAAAGAGGGGCATATCAAAATCAATTCCTATCAATTCATGTAAGGGACGACATTGTTGGATTTTTTACACATTGCTGTTGCAAGCATCAGAGCACCAATTCTTCCAGGTTCAATGCCTTCGTAGCAAAACCACGGTGGGGCCACCTTGGCCTCGTGGCTCTACAGGAGTCATCTCATCCAATCTTGGCGTGATGAGAAAGGCAGGAACTAGTGAGGTAAAGTTTTAAAAAGTTATTTAAAAAATTTTTTTATTTTATTTTTTTATAAAATTTTTAAATGAAGAAGAGACTTATAATAATTTTATTTTATTTTTCTTTTTTAATCTCTATCCAAATATAATATTAGGCTATGTTTGAATAAAGGATTATAAAGAAAAAATAAAAGAGGGAAGAGGTTTATCTTATCTTATTTGTAAGTTATATTAAATGAGGGGAAGGAAATGAAAAAAATTTAAGTTATATTCCAAAATTCTCTTTTATTAACTTTTGTGAATATTTTAAAATTTTTTCAATTTAAAAGATTTTAAAGAATTTAAAACATCCAAATAATAGAAGAAAAACTTATTAATTAGTTTTCTATTTTCTTTTTTTTTATTTTCTTTAAATCATTTTCCTTTCCATCCCTACCAAACTCTCAAACATGGTCTCAGAATCATACACAATAAAGCTTTAGACCTAACCACAAACAAAACTCGCATGCACCATCTTCAACATTCTGATGCAACTTCCCCCAGTATCCAGGCTTAGGTGCACATCCATCTGCCCACCCCACTATCCCTATGGTTATTGATGAATACAATAATTTTCTCTTCTGCTCAAAATCTAGATAATGGGTTCGCCATTGTCTAGAGTTGAAGCCTCGAACCAAACTTAGCAGGTTCAACATCCTAAGGGAGGTTTGAATATGATACAAGTCCACTAGTTATGACTAGCCAGCGGTTCACATATCCCCTCAACCAGGTTCACCGCCACAGCATCTACCATCACTAGAACAATACTTAAGGGAGAAATAATGCATAAACATCATGTTGTTACAACGTATACAAAAGGCATCATGATGAGAAGTAACTAAATTTATAAAAAAAATTTCAAATTCAGGGAGTCGCCACCAATTTTTATTTAATAAGAAAATAACAGAAAAAATCATTTTATTAAGAAAATTATCTTTGAAAAATGATATTAAGCACGGATAGAAACTTAATTCTATTATATCTCTGATATATCATTTCTAAGAAGGTTACCTTAAAGTTCATTGTGTAAAAAATGATTATGACCTAGAACATATTTAATTTACCCCCAAAATGTAAAAATGACAAGTAGCAAATATTGATAAAAAAAAAGATTAAATGAAAATATTTAAAATTTTGACTTGTCTTGCGTGCCTATGTATCCTAACATGTAATTAGAAGTTAAAGCGACAAAATGATTGTATTGAAGGATTTGAATTAAAATTTAAGGATTGATTAAATGCAAAATGTTTGATTGATTGATTGATTGATTAAAATGATAAAGATAATTGATTTAATAAGATCCAAATGATTAATTAGTTGTTTTTAAAAGAAAAATGATTGATGCCTATATCACTTACGAATCAAAGAGATATCACGTATATGTTAATTATTAGTGATTTAATTTTAATTATTTTTAAGAGGAAAGAGTCAATATAACAACGTCGTTCTTAATTAATTGAAGATTAATTAATGTTTATGATTTCTAAAAATAATTAATAATTAATTAAAATTCTATATCACTTATGAGTTAAAAAATTGTTACGACATTATTAAATATTACTGATCTTGAAATATATTTTGAGACAGAAGAGTCATTATAATAATGTCATTCCTAGTTAATTAAATATTTTAAATTGATTTAAAATCAAAGAACCCTCAAAATAATTTGTAATCTAATTTTTTATTCATTTTTTATTTTTCTTTTAACCCAACCTAAAAGTGAAACTAAGAAACATAAAACCTTGGCCCAACAATTTTAGATAACTAAATCAAGCCAAACTCAATATTAACACATCAATAAAATAGCCTACCCCACTAACAAAATTTAACCCAATAGCAAAATCTTAGCCCAAAGAAACAATTCTTGGTTGACTAATAAATCTTTGGCCAAACTTGATTGTGAATCCAAACCACTAGCCCAATGACCCATTAAATTTTATGATAGCAAACACAAATCAGCATATAATCAATTAGCCCTTATTAGAATATATTTATAATATCTTTAGAAGATCTTTACAATATATTGTGAAATCAATTAGTGCTCTAATTGATGAAGCAATTTTCGAAGTCGTATCATAATTGTATTATATTTTCAGATTTATTTTCTTATTTGATTAAGGTTACTATAATATAAATACATGTTAATACTTTGTCTTTTGTAACATATCAACACAACTAATATATCTATCACATCATTCTCTATTCTTCTTTTTTCTCTTCTCTCTACCTAAATCTTATAATTCCAACATAGTATCAAAGCGATACCATCTGCCTTGAGGGTGTCCATACTTTTCTCTGTGTCGAGTTCTATAAAACTCCTTTATAAATTCTTCTTTATTGTTTTCTCAAGCATTCACAAATCATTCTCAAGTTGGTACCAGAGCTTGCATGATCTTAAGGCTCAAACCCTAAGAATCACTCTATTCCAGCCATTATCCAGGTTGGATCTTTGGTCTCGACACCCTCAACCAGCAAGGTGAAGGCACAAATAGTATCAGAAACCACCGACCGGTCATCCCTCTGAGCGCTATCGCCGAAGGCACCATTACGCGCCTGTACGCCCAGTAGAAGCTGTCAGCGCGTGTAAGCCACACGCCATCTTCCCGACCTCCAATGGTCTCGCTGTCGGTCCTGTTCAGCTCGTCGGCGCCCCCTGGTTCTGTTCTAGAGGTCATAAGTCCTGTTAAACTATCTCCTATCCCGGGCTTTCACATCCAGCATCAAACTATCACAAAATCTCACGTTTTTTGTCTTGGGCTCTCACGTTTTCTTCCCCATTCATGGCTTCTGCATCTGATTTGTCTTGTGTCACCTCTGAATCCTAAAAAAAGAGCCTTATTTTCTTTTCCTTCTCTGGCAGACCCACCATAACGTCAAAAAAACTCAATGGTAAGAACTATTTAGATTGGTATGCTACTGTTGATATTTGATTTTTTAGGTCAAGGACTCTCTGAGCATCTAACCAAGAAGGCGGAGGATATCCCTGCTGATGAGAAGGACTAGTGGAAGAAGATTGACTATTAGTTGGTATCCTTACTGTGGCAGTTCATTGATCTAAAATTATTAGTGTATTTTTGTTCTTATAAAACTTGTCATGACATAATGAAAAAGGCTTGGAGCATCTACTCTAATGATATCCAACGTCTGTATATTCTGTTCATAATCTGGCAACATTACACATGACAGATCACGACCTGCCTTCATATCTAAACAAAGCACAGTCCACAATTAAAGAAATTAAGTTGATACTGACTAGTGACAACCTTCAGAAGATGTTAGACAAGCTTGACAACACGTATATGGTTTTTGTTCTCCACGGTCTTCATCAAGATTTTGAATCTGTTCATAATCAAATCCTAACAAACTCAAATATTGCTATGGTGGAGGATCTCATTAATCGATTGTTGCAAGTTCCTTCTCTGGATGCAACATTTGGAATTGGTCCCCAAACTGGTTCAGAGTCCTCAGCCTTTGTCTCTGCTGACCATGGAGGCCGCGGTCGTGGTCGTGGTCGTGGCCATGGTAAAGGTGACCATGGTTCTGGTGGTCATCCTCAATATTCCTACTGTAAATGCTTGGGCCATACTCAAGACCATTGTTATTCTCTGCATAGTTTCCCTAAGAAATTTGCCAATATGACACAATTTCAGTCACCTGGTATTAAGAAAAAGACCGAGTTAGAGACTGACAACCAAAACATACAATCAGACAATGAGTATAAGGAGTATCTTCAGCTTAAAGCAGCTCAACAGGCTTCATCTTCAGTCACTATAGCCCATACTAGTAATTTTACGGTTTGCCTCTCTCATTCTTTGTCTGTTTCTCATTTTTCGCCTATTGGATCCTAGATTTTGGATTCTGGTGCTTTCGATCACATAGCTGGTAATCATTCTCTTTTCTCAAAATTATCATCCTCTAAGACACCACACCACATCACCCTCACCGATGGTTCTAAGACTATTGCCACCAGCATTGGTCAAGCTACACATCTCCTATCTTTATCTTTGAATTATATTCTGTTTATTCCTAGTTGTCCTTTTAATTTAATTTTTATTATTCAACTGACCTGCACTCTTAACTGCTCTATAACCTTAACTGCTGATTTTTTTCTCATCTAGGACTGGAGTATGGGATAGACGATTGGTGCAGGATCTGAATCGTGTGGACTCTATTATCTCCAGCCTTCATCCTTTATCATATGTGCTGCCACTGAGTCTCTTAGTCTCCTTCATCGTCTTCTGGGTCATCCGAGTCTAAATAAGCTAAAGGAGATAGTTTCCCATCTCTCTTATTTGCAGTCTTTAGAGTGTGAGTCGTGTCAATTTGAAAAATATGTCCGTGCATCCTTTCCAAGCAAGATCAATAATCAACGATAATGTTTGTCATGTTATTTTCTTCCCATCGACAATCATTCTGATGGTGATTTTTTTTCTACTAATGAGTCATATCATGGTGACTTTTCAATACTAGTGTTCGTGATGTTGTTCGCTTCCTATCGATGATCATTCCGATAGTGACTTCTTTCCTACTAATGAGTCATACCAGTTGTGATATCTCTTTAATATGAATGTTTGTCATGTTATTCTCTTTCCATCGATGATTATTCTGATGGTGACTTCTTTCCAACTGATGAGTCAAATTAGTAGTGACGTCTCTTTAATACTAATGTTTGTCATGTTATTCTCTTCCCATCGACGATCATTTCAATGGTGACTTCTTTGCCACTTATGATTCATATCAGTGGTGACATCTCTTCAATACTTGTGTTTGTGATGTTATTCTCTTCCCATTAACGATCATTCCGATGGTAACTTCTTTCCCACTGATAAATTATACTAGTGGTATTTCTACTCAAGTTGTCTGGATGTGCCATTTGGTCAATCAGTACCCTAGAATCCTTTCTTCTCACGTAGGCTGATGATCATTCCTTACTAAGTTATCTTTCTAGCAATATTCATCTCTCCGGTATTCCCAGCATCCTGAGTTGTGTTTCAGCCATGGAGTCTACTTTATATTTATGTTATTTAATTAAGTATTTATTTGGAATAAGCTTAAAGCTTAGTAAGCTTTAGTTTGAGGGGGAGTGATAGAATATATTTAGAAAATCTTTAGAATATATTGTGAAATCAATTAGTGCTCTAATTGATGAAGCAATTTTAGAAGTCGTATCATAATTTTATTATATTTTCTGATTTATTTCCTTATTTGATTAGAGTTACTAGAATATAAATAGATGTTAATGCTTTATCTTTTGTAACATATCAACACAACTAATATGTCTATCACATCATTCTCTATTCTCTTTTCTTCTTTTCTCTCTACCTAAACCCTATATTTCCAACATCCCTAAAATAACTACTCCAAAGAAAACACTTATTAACATAACACATAGGCCTAAAATCAAGGAAACTTAACCTAGCATAAACCCTATTATAACGGATTAAACAAAGTGTAAATAAAATTAAAATAAGGCTTATGGGAGAGAGCTTTGCATGTGCGAGTAATGTGTTGGTGCTTAAGAGTGAGAGCACAAATGGGTATACGGGCTTTGGCTGTGAGAGTGTAGGTGAGGAGAACTTGAACAGCTTGCTTTGTGGCTTAACAGACCTTGATGTTGCGATGAATACGTGTGCTTGCGTGGGAGGAGGAAACTTGGCTTCACCAAGTACTAGCTTCACGGACAAGTTCGGGTCTGTGACTGTGGAATATGGAGGTGTAAGAGCTGCTATGATGGTGGAGTTTTGATCACTATTCATGAAGTTGAATAGGCTTTGTTTTGGTGTCTCTCAAATAGGGGTGCAACTATAGAGGTCTTGGACATTTGAGTGAACTGGTATAGTGTGTTTGAACGATGCTTGGAGCTACTAGAGGTTTGGTCGAGTGAGATGTTGGAGCTGGGTTTTAGCCGTGAAAAAGAGATGGGCTACTGTTGTGGGCTAAGATGGTGACGTGGTGGCGTGTGAGCTCTATTCTAGTGCGAAAATAGAGCCTGATGACGCTGGTGTAATGGAAGAAGAATTCTACTTGAAGCACGATAGCCTGTTGTGAGGAGTTATGAAGAGCTTGTGATTTGAATGATTACTGCAAAATAGGAGTGAGGAGGTGTGGGGCGTTGAAATGATTTGTTAGGGATCTATTTTTGGACAGCAAGAACAAAGATGCATCAATGGAGGGTGGAAGATGCATTGTGGATGCTGTGAACGCTGGCTCGTTGGTGCTGGCGCGAACCTGGTGGAGATACTATCCAAAAAGTTAAAAAAAATGCAAAGTAGGTGACTATGAAAGGAGGTGTTTTGGTGATGAGGTTGAAGATTTATTGGGGATTTTGGGATTGACTCTAGTGCATTGTGGTGGAGCATTCATGGTGGCTTGGAGTTGTTTGGTGTGCTTTATTGTGTAAGCTTGGCATGGGTAAATATGGTCTACAGTGTGGGATTATTTTGCGTATGGTTAAAGGGCATAGATGAAAGGAAGTGCTTTATTGATGAGGTTGTAGTGTTTTAGGTCTTGGCTATGATGCTCTTACTTCTGGTGTGTTCTTACAGGACTCTCATGGGATGAGAGGATTCCGTTGGAGACTAGGAAGAAATGGAAAACAATTGATTTAATTTTAAATACATACACAATCGAAAAGATAGACTATGATCAAGTGAAAATATTTCCTTGGATATAATCACTTACTTGGGAAAGGAGATAATCTAAGTGACTATAAATAAAACCAAAGAGAGCCTGGGGTGGCACTTAAGGGATGATGTCTGGAACACAGTTGCGGGACTAAAGGTTCAACATAGCAAGGATCGGAGTTCTTTTAGGTTATCTATGGCTTCTCTTCTCTTTTCTGTGATTGATTTCTTAGTTATGGGTGGTTAAATTTTTCTTTCTAGGATTTAGAAGAAATCCAAACCAAGTATTGTTGGATTTTAATTTGTTTAGGGATTTATTTATTAAGTTCTGTAATTGCATTACTTTTCCTTGACTTTATATTTTTAAAGAGATTTAATTTTTCATTTAATTGATATTTATTGAATGTTCTTATAGAATTATTTGATAAATTAAGATTGATACTTGTAGACACATCTAATTCTTGTAGCCTTAGGTGTGTGGTTATGCAATAGTGCTTATTGGTTTGTGATTAAATGATTGAAAAGTTTATGCTAAATTTAGATAGATTTTGTCATGATTTTGATTACAATTATTTTCTATCACTGAACCCTGTAAATGAACCCAAATTTGTTTCTTGTCTGCAATTTAAATTTGTTAGTCTAGTTAATTACTTATTTTTAATTTTTGTACTAGCAATTTAAATTTTTAAATTAATTCAAAAATTTAATTTTCCTTTTTCCCTAAATTAATTTAGATTGACGTTATATTTTAATTACCAAATCACTTCCTGTGGGGGTGACACACTATATTTGCCTAATATTATATTTGATTTTGTATACTTTCAAGTAAGGGTTATTTTTATTAGTTAAAATTCTCTATCAAGTTCTTGGTGCTGTTGTTGGGGGAGTTGATTGTTGATTGTTTTAATTTAACGATCTCCTTTGTTAGTTCTTAGTTTAGAATTTTTTTAATTTTTAATTTTTTGCTTTTGTTTATTTTCATTGCTTACTTTTGTTTTTATTTTATTTTGATTTATTGTGATCATAATTACTATTATTAGATTTTTCTATTATTTTTTGTTCTGCTGTGAAGATTGGAGAGAGCCAACTTTATTCGGACCGTGATTTAGGTGCTTTTGCTCCAACCCTTATTCTCTTTTTTGTTAATAATTTGTTAGGTTTATATTTGATAGACGTTCTCTGTCTCTTGAGTTAAAAGAATACAATCCTGAAATTGACTGTACACTTAGAAAACTAAGTGTACAAGCACACACTCATTTTAACACTATGATAAACATGGCTAACAAGTAACCCAAACCTTTGAGGGAGTAATGAGGGAGTACTTTAGTCCCAATACCTACGACTCACCTAGTGGCACTTGTTTGCAGGCCATTATAGCCAATCATTTTGAAATTAAGCCTAGCATGTTACTATCATTTTATGGGCTTGAATCTGAATAGATGCATTTTTAGGGGTGTGCTCCACTTTTAAACTCCCTAATGTTACAAAGGAGAAGGCTAGCCTTCTCGTTTAAAGAAAGAGGGAAAAGACATAAGCAAATTGCATAATCTGTAACATTAGGGAGTTTAAAAGTGGAGTACACGTCTAAAAATGTATCTATATGCTTATAAAGATTTTCAAATTGAAGCTCATAAAATGATTGGAAACATTTGAATTATACTATGCTTAATTTCAAAATGATTGGCTGCAATGACTGGCAAACAAGTGCTATTAGGCGAGTCACAGATATTGGGAGTAAAGTACTCCCTCAAAGGTCGAGATTGCCCATTAGGCATGTTTATCTTAGTGTCAAAATGGGTGTATACTTGTACTTTCAGTTCTCTAAGTGTATGTTCAATTTCAAGATCGTATTCTTTTAATTTAAAAGTTAGAGAACGTCTACCAAACATATATCTAACAAATTATTAATTTAAAAGAGATTAAGGGTTGGAGCAAAAGTACTTGAATCGCAATCCGAATAAAGCTGGTTCTCTCCAACCTTGATAGTAGAACAGAAAATCTAATAATAATAATAATAATTAGGATCACACAAATAAAATAAAAACAAAAGTAAGCAATGAAAACAAATAAAAGCAGAAAATAAAAAATAAAAAATCCTAAACTAAGAATTCGAATAGGAGACTTTTAAATTAAAGAATCAACAATCAAATTCCTGATATCGGTGTCAAGAACTTAATAGAGAATTTTAAGTAATAAAATAACCTTTACTTGCAAGTGCACGAGATCAAATTTAGTATTAGGCAAATATAGGGTGTCATACTCATAGAAAGTGATTTGATAAATAAAATATGACATTAACCCAAAATTAATTTAGGGAAAAAAGGAAATTGAATTTTTGAACTTATTAAGAAATTTAAATTGCTAATATTAAAACTAAAATTAAATAATTAACTAGACAAACAAATTTAAATTGCAAACAAGAAACAATAAGGAGAATTGATCAAGCACCTTGAATCTAACACAAATCTTGTAAAATTGAATTAAATTTGAATAGGAAATTTATTATTTCTAAAAAGTGTCATAGGCTACAAGCTTTGAATTAACTGGTAAAAAATAATTATAATTAAACTCATGACAAAATCTATCTAAATTTAGCATAGGCTTTTCAATCATCTAATCATAAACCAATAAGCACTATTGCATAACCACACACTTAAGACTACAAGAATTAAATGTGTCCACAAATATCAATCTCAATATATTTATCAAATAATTCTAACTACAAGAATATTTAATAAATATCATTTGGATAAAAAAAATTAAATCTCATTATAAATATCAAGTCAAGGAAAAGTTATGCAATCTATAACTCAATAAAAGAATTCCTAAACAAATTAAAATCCAACAACTTGGTTTGGGCTTTATCTACATCCTATAAAGAAAACTTCAGCTAAACATAAGTAAGGAATCAATCACAGAAAAGAGAAAAGAAGTTATAAAGAACCAAAAAGAATCTCCAATCATTGCTGTGTTGAACCATTCCAGACGTCCTCCCTTAAGTGCTGCCCCGCAGCTTCTCTCTTTGTTTCTATTTATAATTATTTAGGTTATTTTTTTATTCAAGTAAGTAATCATATTCAAGGTAATATATTCACTTAATTGTATGTTATCTTTTGAATTATGTATGTATTTTAAACTAAATCAGTACTGTATCTACTTTAAATTTTTAATATCTATCTAAGTCAATACTAAATCTATTTCAAATATTTTACATCATGTAAAATATTATAATTAATTAGAATTAATATCTTTTATATAAAATAATTAATAATATCATAAATTTATTAAAATTAATTTAATTCAAGACATAATAAAGCATGTTCTTTTATATAAAAACTTATAACTTTATAATGTGTGCCAGAAGCATGTTTGGAGCAAAAAAAAATATATATATATCTTGTTACTTGGGCCATCATATTTGACAATTCTCCCGTAAAATTACTTCTTATTTTAAATTAAGATTTTGGTTGAAGTAAGATTTTGTTACTTCTGTATTAGAACAAAAACCAGTTAGAAAAATTTTGATATTTTTAACTTTGATATTTTTTTTTTATAATTTATTTTATCTTTTTCTATTATACCTTAACTTATATCATTTTTAATAATTATATATTAAGAAGTGATTTTAATTAATATTATTCAAACAATATTTATTTTTTTAAAATTAATTTTTAGATAAAATTTTTCAAACATATATTACTTTACTTCAAACTCACTTCTAATTAAAAAGTTTATAAAATTAAGTTTATTTAAAATTAACTTTATAAAATTTAACCCAAACAAGTATTATCATATGAACAAACGTACATTCCTGTGAATTTAATTTTTTTCATTTATTTATTTATTTATACTTGAAAATATCCAGAATTATTGATATTTTTTCAGAGTTTCTCCGTATTTGACCTTTTAATTATTTGTAACACTACATTCATAGGACATGTGATCTCCATATGGTCTGGGAACTTGTGCTTTGAATTATATAATTAAATTGCGATTTTATGATTATTCCAAGTCATTTGTTGCGTACAGAGGTTTGTTTAGGCAAATCCAGATCATAATTATTTTTTTAAGATATATTATGTTTATTAATTGATGCAATATAATTCGTAGAAAAAGAAAATAAATTAAATAATGGAATATGATTCAAAAGGAACGTATTTTAGAATTCGAACAAAGGAATCTTTGTCTTTAGAATAAAAAAGAAAAAATAGAAGAAAAAAAAAAGAAACACATAATGTCGATGAAACGCCAAGTTTCAAGGGATTCTCTGCAATACGAGTAAAATAATTTTTTCATTGGATTCCTTTGTCAATGATTAAAAAAATAAGAAAATCATTTTTTATAGAGAAAAGAAAGGACCCTATAAATGATGAACTATCCTTGAACTGTGGAACCTTGATTGACGTTATCATTTTATTTTTATTTTTGGTATATTTATTAATGAATCACCACATTATTGTTTTCATGATTGCTATATTAAGTTTTTTTTTAGTAAACTTTTTATTTTGAGTCTCTGTTCGAATATTCTTATATTGTTTCTATGTGAGATTAATAGAAATCGTAATGAGATAAATAGACACAACCTGATCATGTTTTCTACTTCTTAAAATATCAAAGTTTTGAAAATTAAACCGGTTACTGAATTAATTGAGGTACTGATTTTGAAAATATTTATATATTAATATAAGTATATATATATATATAATTATTTATATACTAATAAAATATATAAAAATTATAAAAATATAATATAAATTAGTAATAAAATTATTTGAAACATAAAAAAATAGTGTCATAAAGTAAAAAATATTACATTCATATAAGTAACACAACATTAATCCACATAGCAATATAGCATATAAATTAACTAAAATAAACATAATTCACATAGTTCACAATTTACAGTCTTACACTAACATAATATTAATCTACCATTATAGTCAATCATACTAACAATAACAATCTTAAACAAGTAAACAATACAAGTTCAATAATATTCCATCAAAAGACTTATAAAGTAAGCAAATCAACTAAATCTCAATTTGTATATCATCAATAAAGTTTTAAAAACCGAACTGATCATTAAACCAGTAAATGAGTTGATTCATAATTCAATAGTTCTACTGTGGTGGAACTAGTAATATAATTAAATATATATTTATATTATATTATATTAAAATTTTAATATATATACTAATTGATATATATATATATATATATATATAGACACACACACACACACACTCTCTTGCACATTTTATATATTTTATAAATATATTACTCACGAAGGTTCACACTAAAAAGTCATGCACCTTCCGCTGATGTTAAGGGTCAAGAAAAATGAAGTTTTGGTTGACAAATGATATTAAGTATTTTGATTATTTTCTCATAGTATATACAAAAGAAAAGGAACTATATGAGTAACAGAACATGTTGGTTTGGTGGTTTGCATCGTGGAAGGCTATCCTCGCAATTCGTATTCGATTCATACGGTTTGGCCGGTTTAGCTCCGATTCAGCGGTTTATTACCGGTTTTAAAGCATTCAGACTCTATGAGCCTGACCGAACTGGCTAAATAACCGGTTTTCGGTTTAACCGGTTCGACCGGCCTGTTCGATCTGATTTTCAGAACCTAGTAAAATATAACAAAATTTGCTTTGCAAGTTTTAAAAATTAAAACCTGCATATGCTCTTATAAAAATATTTAAAACTCACCATATCAATCTTGCTTCATATGAATATTTCAACAAAATTTATATAATAATTAATTATAATTTTTAAAAATTAATCATTATTTTACATAAATTAAAAAACATGTGTAAAAGAATATATTTCTACTACTTTTATTCATAATCTAAATAAATAAATAAACACAATAATCTTTAAACAGGGTGTCAGACGGTGTGGGGTGAATCAAGGATAATCTATCTCAATCCACCCTACTCTACCCTACCCTACCCTACAAGAATATATAATCCTAATATGCCCTTACAGTGCATGGACAGGGTGGGTTAGGTACTTGTGGGATTAATGTATATTGTTATCCCTAGAGATTAATGTCATTGAAATTTTAAGTTTGTCCCTTCTAACAGTATATTTTTGCGAAGGGTTTGAATCCTTAATATTGTAAATGCCCCTCAATTACTTAGTTCAAGATTGTTTACTACGTGAGCCACAACTTGCTAGTTTTGTTAGTTATTAAACAAAGTTATAACCTCAAAATAAGTTGCACACCACAATAATTAGCATGTGTTTGGAAATAATATATTTTTAGGAAAAAGATCGCTCTTTTTTTAAAAAAATTTCAGTAAAATTTTAATTATAAATTATTTTAATTATAAAATAAATTAATCTAAATATCTAATTAGTATATTAAATAATTTCTTTCAAAATGCTAACAATAAAAATTTTGCTAATTACAATGTAGAATTCGTAGATATTTTTTACTATTCTATTATAAAGTAATTATACTATTTTCTTACAATGATTATATTTTCAAAACTGATTATTTTTAAAAAATAACATATTATTGTATATATATAATAAAATAAATAGTTCAATAAATATTATTATATAAAGTACATTGAATACTAATTATTATTGTTAGATTCTATAAATAAGATGTATTGAACACTAATATAATCTTGATGAAAAATTACTACTATCATATTCAACCTCTTAAATTTTCTGTTATAATTTCAAGATAAATATACTAATGTTATATTTGGGGTGAAAGAATAGAATGTAATTCAACATTCAATCCTGAAATCATATGATTCCTTCATTTCCTAATAAAAAAAATATGAAATGATGTTCCTACGATGAATTTTATTTCATAGATTTGTGGGATCCCATTCTTTAAAAAAAAAAAAGAAAAGAGGAACAAGATTCCATATTTTGTGGAATAGGACAATTTTTATCTAATATAGCTTTATTTAACTTATAAAATAACAAAAATTACCCTTCTATAATTTCACCTAACCCTAATTTATCTAACTCCATCTAATCCCAACCTTACCTTCAAGCTTCATGCCATTGCTTTTTAAAGGAGAGGATATAACTTTTGCTCGTCTCCAAGAGAGAACAATAATATTATCAAAATTAATTAAAAAAATCAAAATTTTTGTTATAAAAAAAATGGATTGAATGTTGTTTTAAAAATTGCTCACATGCACGCACATACAAATATATGGAAGAAAAAATTAATTTTTATCTATTTTTCTCATTAAGGCTAATTATTTACATTAATTTTAATTTTATTCTATATTGTATCCTGTGCATTAAATTTGAAATTTTTTTTCATTTATATGGCACTATATCCTGCCAAATTGTGGAATTGGAATAAGATTCTTATTCTAATTTATCGATTCCCAATCCTATTCATATTCTTATTTAATAGAATTACATTCTTTGTACAAAAAGTAGCATAAATGTTGATATGAGTCAAATTAAAGTATTATTTTTAGATCTCACTCATTCAAATTACCTTTTAAGACTGATATATTAAATATTAACATAATTTAAATAAAATTATTTTTAATGAAAAAACTTAAAATTACTTTAAATAATCCTCTAAATATATGTATAAATATGTGTATTATATAAAAATAATAACTAATTTAAGTATGAGTTTAATTTTGATTAATTATTAATATAAAAAATTTTATATTATTATTCAATCATGCATTACTAAATTATTAAAAAATTTAAGATAACAACTAATTAAAAAATTAAACACTTTTAATAATATAATAATATATAATTAGATAATAATATAAAAAAATTTATACTAATAATAAATAAAAATTAAATCTTTTTAAGTATTAAAGTATAATACTATGCCTAATTTAATATCCAATAATTTTTTTAAAATTCATTTAATAAAAAATAAAAAGAATAAAGGACTTCAAAGTAGTTGCACGATTGGAATAAAAGTTGGTCTTTTTATCAAAAGAAAAGTTCGTCCTTTTATTTAGGAAAGTAAAATGTTAGTCTCGGTTGTCCTAAAAGTAATTAAAAAAGAAAGAAAGTCGGAGAAGAAAGAAAAAAAAGGAGAGAAAAGACTGGGGACAACACTATACTAAAATGGAAAGGAGAAGTCCAAATTTCAAATGGAAAGGATGAAACGGTAAACTAGTTGCAGAGTGGTATTGGCATTGGGCGTGGCACAGACACAGTTCCAGAGTGTCCATTGAAACGACAAAACTATGCGTGTGGACACTGCACGTATACGAATGAAAGAAATACGAACGCACACTCGCCCATGTTCTCACCGTCCCTCTTTCTTCACTCTTCATTTTCATCTTTTATTATTCTTGTCCCATGCTTTTTGTTTTTCGCCCCTCGTGCACGGTCTAACATAAATTATCAAACAAAAAAAAGGCAAAATCAGAAATGCGTTCGTAGCTTGTTCCGATAAGTATATACGGAAGGCAAGTGATAAAGTTTTACATGGTTTGTCTTAATTTTTAAAATATGATTTATATATCAGTTAAATAATTTTATTTAATATTAATTAATTTTAAATTAAAATTTAACATGATATTAAAGTAAAGCTTAATTCTATTTCGTCTATTTTGCTAGGTATTTATGGAGAAAGAGTATTAAAATTCTATGTTATTTGTCAGTTGAGAACTCTATTTAATGCCAATTTTTTTTTTAAAAAGAAAAAAAGTGACTATTTGGTACTCATATTTTTTATTAATATTTTGATAAATTATTAAATTATTATTTATATTTTATAACTTTTAAATATTATTTATGAAAATTAATAATCAACAAAAATTTAAAATTTTATTTAAAATTTTGATATCTTAAAAAAATTAAAATAATTTAATAGCTTTCATTACGTGTTAATATCATAAGGATATTTTTGAATCATATTAAATTTCTTTCTGGATAATAATAATAATAAAAACACTTCTCTGACATTAATGTGGCATATTTAACAAAATTAATTTCGCTTTGAGCTTAAATTTAAAAATAACTTCAATAATTATTAATTAATTATTTTTATTTTTAAATTTTAAATATTTATTATAACAAATAATAATTAATAAATATTTATTAAATAATTAAAAGTATCAGTATATAAAAAAAATTTAAAGTACAATGTTGTCAACACTCAAAAGATTTTAAACTCGAGACCGGAATCAAAGCTTCTTGACCCCGGTAAGTAATTCAACATCTTTCATTAATTATTCTTTGCTAATCTGCACTGAGAGAGAAAGAAAAAAGAGAGGGAAAATGACAAGAAAGAGAGAGAAAGTGAGGGTTTTTAGTAATTTGGTTTGATGGCGAGAAAGTGGAAAGAGAAAATGACACTTTAGAAAGGGGAATAAAACAAAACAGGCTTGGCTTAGCTCAGTGCACACTGTATAGTGGGTTCCCTTCAAAGAGAACGATAGAAAGAAGGAAAGAAGGAAAGAAAGAAAGAAAGTGGATTTTTGTGGTGGAGGGGAACTGCAATCTGCAAGGGTTGATGCTGTGAGGCTGTATTTGCAGTGCAGGCTCTGAAGCTGCTTTTTTTCTTTGCTGCTGCCATTGTCTGGGTGGATTTCGGTTCAGGGGTCTTGTGCGTATGGGTTCGGGTTCGGGTTCTACGCAGCTCACTCTGCTCCTTGTGTTCTGCTTATGGGGTCTCTTGATCTCGCTGTCCTCTGCTGCTAGGCTCAGTGCTTCTCGGCAGAAGCTTGAGCTCAGCAAGCATTTGAATCGGTTGAACAAACCCGCTGTGAAGAGCATTCAGGTTCGTCCTTCAACTCTCTATTATTATTATTATTTTTTTGGGTGTGTTTTTGGTTCTTCTCTATCGACCCCATTCTCCTATTTATTGTTACAGTCTGTTTGGCAGCCAAGGAAATTGCCTATTCTGTAAGTCATTTAAGAAAAGATCACTTTTTTTTTTTGCCCCCTTGTTTGTTCAAGGGGAGATGTTGGTGGAATAGATCAGTGCCTTTGAAACATTTTCACTTAAAAATCAAATGACGCTTTGCTGCAAGCAGCTGCTACTGGTTTTTTTTTTTTAAATGTATTCTGAGGAGTTTTTTTTTTTTTGTAGGGCATTTCTGTTGATGTTCTGATTTCTTGAAGCCTTGTTATTTTTTTCTTCTAAATTTGTTTTACTACTTATTTCTCCAAAAAAGAAAAATCATAGCCCTTTTTGTGAAATTATTTATTGAATATTGATGCAGTTTCGAGACAGTACCGAAAGATAGAACTGAGTAATGATTTTTTCTTTTTTAATATCAGCTACTGAATTTTAAAAAGTAGAAAGATAATAATGAGGTTGGTTCGATTTTTGTTTACATTTGTATACTATTTCTTGAGCTTTTGTAGTTTGTTCACTCAAGGACTTGCTTTGCAGCTTTAGTTTTTTCAACGAGGAGGTTCATAGTAATATATTTTTACATATATTTTTACATTGTATTTCAAGTGTTAATAATCTGATTTATCATTGTTGCAGAGCCCAGATGGGGATATAATAGACTGCGTGCATATCTCTAAGCAGCCAGCTTTTGATCATCCATTCCTCAAAGATCACAAAATTCAGGTTCAATATCTTCATTATTCAAGATCTGTATTTCTTTGTTTTTTTCCTGTTTCTTTTTGTTTTGTTTTTTGTTTTTATTTTTTTCATGTGATTCTTTCTAATTCTATGCTTTGATTATTTAGATGAGGCCTAATTTCCACCCTGAAGGGCTTTTTGACGAGAACAAGTTATCTGAAAAACCCAAAGAAAGATCACATACTCCCATCACTCAACTGTGGCATGTAAATGGTAAATGCCCTGAGGACACAATACCGATCAGGAGAACAAAGCAGGATGATGTTCTCAGAGCTAGCTCAGTCAAGAGATATGGAAGGAAGAAGCACAGAACAATCCCTAAGCCCAGGTCTGCACAGCCTGATCTAATTAATCAGAGTGGTCATCAGGTAAGAATTGTTATGAGTGCCTTGTAAGTAGTGTTATAAAGAGAATTGATCCTACTTTCTTGTTTCTTCTTTAAGTAATCTTGGTCTAATTTACTTCTTGTGTCTCTGTGATTTTCTTTGTGGATTGTTGATCAGCATGCGATAGCTTATGTTGAAGGAGATAAGTACTATGGAGCAAAAGCCACAATAAATGTGTGGGAACCCAAGATACAGCAGCCTAATGAGTTCAGCTTGTCTCAGCTCTGGATATTAGGAGGCTCATTTGGTGAAGATCTTAACAGCATCGAAGCTGGCTGGCAGGTACTACGGTTCATTATTCTATAATTCTGGCATGGAAACCAATCGCCCTTCTTTGATTTTAAAGTCTTGTTGTAAATTGTTTTGATTTTGAAGTCCTCTTTTTCTTGTACATTGTAATACCTACATGTGCATGATAACAGGTTAGCCCAGATTTATATGGTGATAACAACACACGGCTATTCACCTACTGGACAGTAAGCTTCTACATTCTATGCATGCCTATACATATCTGGCTTTCATTTTTGTTCTAGTTTTGACTTGTTTGGCAATAGATATTCTTTTTTATCAAACACGCTTTCTGCATTTGCAGAGTGATGCATATCAAGCTACAGGTTGCTACAATCTTCTCTGCTCAGGATTTATTCAAGTCAACAGTGAAATAGCAATGGGTGCAAGCATTTCTCCAGTTTCTGCATACCAAAATTCCCAGTATGATATCAGTATACTTATCTGGAAGGTAAAATCCCAAAACTTCTCACATATTATTAATCCGCTAACAGGGGCGGAGGGGGAGAAAAATTCTTATTGATGGGAGGACCAAAATAAGATAATTTTTTTTTAAGAAGGTTACATTAGAAATTGTAGAATTTTAAAGAAATCTTGGGCCCCCCTCAAAGACAAAAGAGGCTCGGCCCCTGTCTGCAATAATAAACCTGCTTTGGAGCACCATGGGTATCATCTTTCTCCCAATTAGGTGTTTGGCATGTGGACCATTGTAATGTCCTAAGTGCTTGGATTCTTGGAAACTTATCATCATTTTCCCCTGGGGTATGAGATATGTCATATGGAAAATTGAAAATGCCCATGTTAACCATTGTAATGTCCCAAGTGCTTGGATTCTTGGAAACCTATCATCTTGTTCCCACGGGTATGAGATATGTCAAATCGAAAATTCAAGATGCCCATGCTTGATATTTTATGGCTTGTATGAGAATCTTGAATTTTTCATGTCTCTGCTTATTAACCGGCTAGTAAGAGCTTTTTACTAGGTATTGAACACGTTCTTGGTGGCAGTGGTAGCATAGTTGGAAACATCTTTGTAGGGCAGGTTCTAAGGATCTTTTCACAATTTCTTTTGATCATGATATGGACCCCTACTGTAATTGATGAAGGTGACACTGTAACAGTTTAACCTACAGGAACTCTGAAAAGTAATGAATTGGTTATACCTACCTATAATTGCACATCACAGAACACGTGTAGGGCACCTGTAGTTCTTTGTTTATGCACTGTAGGACAAGGATATATGGTGGCCTATGGAGAAACAAAGGATACTTATACAAAATGCTCTTTACTAATGGTGGGCAAAGTAAAAATGCTTGAAACCATGAAATTTGTTACTGGTATTAATTAGTTTTTCTTGTTATTTTTCCCGGCAGGATCCAAAAGAGGGGCACTGGTGGATGCAATTTGGGAATGACTATGTATTGGGTTATTGGCCTTCTTTCCTGTTCTCATATTTGGCTGACAGTGCTTCCATGATTGAGTGGGGAGGAGAAGTTGTCAATTCTGAGCCTGATGGGCAGCATACCTCAACCCAAATGGGGAGTGGTCAGTTTCCTGAAGAGGGATTTGGCAAGGCAAGCTACTTCAGGAATATTCAGGTTGTTGATAGCTCCAACAATCTCAAGGCTCCCAAAGGGATTGGCACCTTCACTGAGCAATCAAACTGCTATGATGTGCAAACCGGCAGCAATGGGGATTGGGGCCATTACTTTTACTATGGAGGCCCCGGGAAAAACCCAAATTGTCTATGAGGGGAAGAAAAAATAAAATATTCCAGCCTCTCACTTGTATCATTCGATCCCAGTGTCAAAAAAGCCTTTTTCTTTCTCTTGTATACTCTTTCTGTAGTGGGAAAGTTTTGACTGTTTTTTTTTCTTTCTTTTTAGCTTTTTTTTTATTGAAAGATTCTCGATGTAAGCTGGTGGGGGAAGTGGCCATGTTTCTGAAAAGGCTAAAAGAAACAGGCCTTTATTACGCCTTTGTATTCTATTTGGTTGTCCACTCCTCTCAGTGCTTGTCAATGACAATGAAATTGACAATGAAACGAGCTCCTCAATATCTTAGTGTATGTTTGGTATCACGAAAAAAATGAATGGGAGTGGAAATAGAAATGAAATTGAAATGAATATTTTAAAAATGAAAGGAAGCACATTCGGATTGGATATTTTTTATTTGATTTTTTTACTGAACAATTCTTATTTCATTTCTTGTCACGTCATACCAAACTGTCCTTTAATATGTAGTTGCCAAAACTAGAACTGACTCCAGGATTGAGTTACTGATCTTGTTCCATAACGTGACTGAGATGCTCAGATAATACAGTCAATTAAAGAAAGTGGGGTGGTGATTGGAATCTATGTTTTTTTTTCCGGAAATTTATATTCTCAATAAGTTATTAAATATTGATTAGTTATTGAATTTTATAATAAATATTTGAAGTTTATAATATATAATGGGTAATTAATAGATACACAATAATTAATTAGAGTGTGGTCTTGTAAAAGAAGAATTACCGAGATAATCTTAAAAAAAGGGTAAGTGACTAAGACAAATGAAAGAATGAAAAAGAAGAAAAAAAAATGTATTTTGCATTGCAATAAACAACTAAAAGATGCTTGATCGAGGGCTGCATGTGAGTTGCTGACAGCACTTTATTTGTGTTTGATCTTTTGTAGAGACAAAGAGGCCCACTTCCTCCACCGCACATTTTTCAAGTACTTTTCTTCATTCAACCTGCAAATCCATCGTTATACCTTTAAAGCCTGTGAACAAAAGGCGACAAAATGACGTATGCCCACTTATTTTATTTTGATTTAATTTTTATATAATATAAAAAATTTAAAATAAATGTCCATATTAATTCTCGAAAGAAAAATCTTTTATGTAAATATTTATACAAATTATATAGATTAAATTAATAAAAAATTTATGTAATTTTGTATTATTATTTAATATAAAATAATAATGTATCAATTTTTTATTAGTTTAATCTACGTAATTTTTGTAAAAAAAATTAGTTGGAGTTTTAAAATACTAAATATTACAAAGGAAGTTTTCCTTTTATGATAAGAATAATACAAAGGAAGTTTATTTTTTACAGTAGATCATTAAAAAATGATATGTTAATAAACCATTATAACATATGTTAAAATGAATTTTAGCATGGGCTAGCTTATTTGATCTTGTAAATGAGATGAGATGGGCTAAGCTGTAATTTTGACAATCTATTTAACACGTGGGCTTTCTGGCCCTCAACTCATAAATAACAGGCAGCTCATTTTCTCTAGTATTTATAATGGCACTTCATGTGCTTTTTCATTTAAATTAGTATAATGTTCACAACAAATATAATAGAATAAAATAAAAATAATGACTCATAAATTGTTTCATTTAAATTGCTTGATGAATATTTACTTTATGACTTACATTGTCACATTATTAATAATCATTGAATAATTTATATTACATTGAAAATTTTTTTATAAAGTATTTTTTAATAATTAGTGGGGCTCATGTGGATGTGAGATACGCTTTTTTTTTTTTTTTTTTTGAGTTACTTGATAGGCCATGATTTTGAGAATCCATTTAGCATGTGAGTTTGTACTCTTAACCCACAAAACCACACCCCACGTCAGCTAGAGTCCGGCTGGACCGGACCGACCTATTTTGACAGCATTAAACAACATTGCAATTGATGTTTGTGTACATAATTTTAAATAGAAAATCTATATCTGACCAAAAAAAAACAAGAAAATCTATAATTACATTGATTGTTATAAAAGTGTCAATAAGATGTGGAAAAATTCCATTGATGATAGAAAAACTCAGCCTTTTACAATTAATATAATCAGTTAATATAATATATAAAAATAAGGCTTCAATTTGTAGAATTTTGATAAGTGGCACTCTCTAATGTAAATACTTGTTTTATTTCACTTTCTAACATGTGTCGTTATATTAAAACACTCATTAAAAATATTTAATTCAAAATTATTTAATTATAGTGATATAAAAGAAACTAAATATCAAACATTATAATTATTGATTTGCTTGCTTATTTTAAAATTCAAAATCTGATTCAAAATAAAAATAAGTGATTGACTCGAAAAAAACTTTATTATCATATCAATCAATGATTAAAATATGATATTATATCTTAATAATTAATTTTACTCATATTGTAGAATCAATACCAAAGGAAAAGAAAATAATTAATACCAAAAGAATTAATAGAATCAATAGCCAGTTTGTAGAATTAATTTTAGTAATTAATACCATGCATCAATAGCTATATATATATATATATATATTTAATAGTTATATAATACGTTTATCAATCAATATGTATAATTCGAATTGTATCAAATATATTGATTGCATCATAACTAATAGTATATGTATCAGGATTATTTTAATTTTGAATTATAATATATGAATTGCATCAAATATGAAAAAATTGTATTGTATCAAAATATTATATCAATTCAATTCAAATTTAAAGTAATGTACAATCTGAATTGTATCAAATATATTGATTGCACCATAACTATATGGATTATATCATATATGAAAAAATCGTATTGTATTAAAACATTATTTCAATTCAAATTTAAAGTAATGTACAATTTGGATTGTATCAAATATATTGATTACACCATAACTAAATGGATTGTATCATAAATTTGATTGATTACGCCATAACTGTGAGATTTACAGTCTATGAGTATTTATTCAAATTCATTAACAATACACAATTTTATTTCATTCTTTGTCTATGCCTCCATTATTATTTGTCATGTTTAGGCAATTTCTTTGCTTATATCATACAGAGATGACAACTTGATATGATTTTATTTCTGATGTTTTGTACTAATAAGAAAGTTTAAAAGTTCAAGATTAGGATTATTCGATTATGAAAGCAACAAAATTTTTTGACAGTCATTGGGTGATACGACTAAGATGATTTTTCTAGATGATAAGATATATATATTTTTTTGTAACATTGATTTTAATATTGTTCTTTAAAAAAAGACTATCAATTATTTGATTTGAATTGTTTCATTTTAAACCATGTTTAATATAGGGTGCTAAGATTCAAGCAACTGTCAAATGCACTTTGGTTTACCATTTCAATCATTTGATTGAGGAAGGACGTGTCAACATGGTTTCCCATGTTGGTGTTGGGACCAATACTCAAAAATTCAAGCCATGCAACCATGAATATCGACTATGGTTCCAAATTCAAAACCTTGGTTTGTGATTGTGAAGATGCAAATATCCCAATTAATGCATTTGATCTAATCCCTTTTAAGAGAATCAATGAGTTTAATGGAGATTTTGCTTTCTTAGTAGGTAATATTTTTATTATATTATCATAATAATCAATGGTTAGGGATTAGTTTCTAATACTGTTGTTAATGACTATTCATATCCTTTCTTGCTGTGTATTCTACTATTGTTTGTGATCTCAATTTATTGTAGTTCATTCTTTTTTGTCACCTATCTCTATAATGTCCTTCAGATTTGTTTTTTTGTAAAAAAATTTCATTTCATAGATGATTTCTTATTTATTATTTATTTCCTTTTCTCATACGAAATAAATTGGTACTTATTTTTCTGTAATTGTTTAAAGCAGTAGATTAAGTAGTGCGATGTTTGATCGGTAAAATCTTAGACTTAATGGAGTTGCAGTTACATTTAGATGTATTGCTTCTCAATCAAATTGTAAACACTAATATGTTGAAAAAATTCTATGAGAACATGCATCCTCTAACCATAATGCATTCCAAATCTCAATATATTATTTGTTTTTATTTTTTGTTGCTTAGAATTTAATGCATTATGATATGTATTTTTTTTGAAATTATAATATAAGATTTTTAAATTAATTATTTTATTTATTATTTATAGAATTTAATACATTATATCATATTTTATATTATTTTGTGTATGGCACTGGTACTTCTGACAAGTGGCAAACTTATAATAAAACAAATATCCTCCTTGATTAAAATTTATATTTTAAAATTATAATCAATTATGAATAGTATATATGTTAATAAAATATAATTACTAAGATAAATATTCAATATTTAAACAAAGTTCATATCACTGTTGAAATAATTTAAAATAATATAATTAATTTATATAATTTAAATAATTATTTTAAAATTTACATGATCAATCTTTGACACGAGACATATTCAAATTCAAAGTGATACAGTTTTGAACAATTATTATTGTTTAAGACATAAATTAATATTTAAATAAGTATTTCAAAAATCGTTATTAATGTATTTTATTAAGCGTTAATAAAGTATTTTGCATCTTATCAATAAGCATTTACATTATTAGTGTCTTAATAAATATTTAGAATTGTAATTTGATACTCTAATTATTAACATTTTAAATATTTCATTGACTGATCCATTTTATGAAATAATTCTACATTAATGTATTATATTTAAAATAAATAATTAAATATTATTTTAATTCAAACAATCTTAATAATAAAATCTTGATAACTAATTTATTAAAACTCAAAATTTGAAATTTATAATCAAATTTCAAATATATTTTATTATAATTATGATTACATTAATCAAATTGATGATAAGTTATGAATATTATAAATGAAAAATTTGAAATTATAATCAATTCTAAATATTTTCTTAAATATATTTATTATAAATATAGATATTTTTTTCACTTTCTTTAATGCATTATATCAACTTTCATATTAATGATAATACAAAATCATACATTTAATATTGATTATAATCAATATTTATTCAGAAATCTAATTCGATTAGAATCCCTGATTATAATCATGTATTTATATTGATTATAATTAATATTTTTTTAAAATTTACAATATATTGATGAATTTCTTTTGGATGACAACATTTTTTTTATCTTTTTTTAGAAAAAATAAATTACTCTTATTATATTGTTTCATCTAAAATAGATTAAAGATTCGACTCATATCAGTATAAGTAATCTTAAATCAACAAAGTATTGTCAACTTTTTTTTTAAAAAAAAGGACATGAGCATGAAAACATTTGTAGTATTATCATTAAATAAAATATTAATATATTATGATATTTATGACGGACTAATATGGTATTTTGCATGTAATAAAATTAAACTTTAAAAAATTTAAATTTTATCATCAATAAGGATCATTTTCTCTATAAGTTTCCCTATTCAAAATATCTTTTATAGAGGATAGGAATTATTATAAAAAAATAATATAAGTTATGACCAGTATCAATCACGGATGTCATTGACATTTGAATTTATTGAATTTATTACAAATGTTTATCTAATTGTTATACATTTTTTTATAAAATTATAGAATCAAATTAATTTTCACTTTATATTTTCAAAAATAATTTTACTACACATTATTATATATTTACGTGTGTTAGAGTATTGGTATTTTTTTTAAATTTGAGAAGTTTTATATTTTCGCTGTAATGTATATATTGCTTTAACGTATTTTTTACTTTTCATGATCATGGACCCCATGACTCATCCTCATAAGACATGATACATTATTATTGTATTTTCTTAAAAAATTAATATATAGTTATTTAAAAATGATTAAATGGGATTATTATTATATCTTATTGAACAATTAGTTTTTAATAATTTATTTATAATATGTCATTTTTATATCTTTTTTATTTTATATAAAAATTTATAAAGTGTAAAGTACAACAAATATTATGGCAAAATTTTGATTTTTTTATAACTATAAGAGCTTTAATAATTCACTTCATCACATCACATGTAGACAAAAAAATATAATAATGCAACTAATTATTTATTTTTACTATTTATTATGATTTATTTTAAAATTAGACTAACAATTTAGTTAGCAAATTTGTCCGATTTTATGTAAGATATTTTTTTTTTCATAAATATTATGTCAAGTTCCATACATATTATCTTTCGTAATGATATTTTAAATATTTATATTTACATATATTCATACGTAAGATTTGTTTTTCTCTATGAATATTTTTTCCATACTTTATACATAAATTCATAATAGATTTGTTATTTTTAATTATTATTTATATATATTTATTAGTTATGTAATAATATTTTTATACTGTGCATTGTACCGGTAAAAATCTGGTAATATATAAAAGTAAGATTATGATTTGTAGAATTATGACAAGTGATATTTTCTAGTGCAAGCACCTGTCTTATTTTACCTTTTGACATGTGTCACTCTATTAAAGCACTCTTTAAAAGACTTTAATTTAAAATTATTTAATTAATATTGCATTAAAGTGATTTAAAGGAAAATAAATATTAAGTATTATAATTATTGATTTGCTTATTTATTTTAAAATTTAAAATTTGATTCAAAATAAAAATAAGTGATTGACTCGAAAAAATTTATTATGATATCAATCAATAATTAAAATATAATATTATATTAAAATATTATATCTTAATAATTATATATATATTTAGTAATTTAAATATTTTGATAATGTTTAATGTTTCATATTTCTATCAAATATCTCTAATTATTTATAAAATTTATTTTTAATATCTAAAAGATTAGAATTCTAATGTCTAATTTGAAAATTATTTTTATTTAATTTTAGTTAATATAAATAAAAGAATATTATTATATAAGTTTTTTATTTTAATCTAATTATCTATTATTTTAATTTTTATAAATAATTACTTAAAATAATGGAGTGTCAACTCATAAAGACAATTTAAAAATGGTAATTAAAACCAATTAATATATTATGTATTATAAATATTTGACTCAAGATATGAAGAATCGATAATTTCCTATATTAGTAATTTATTAATACAAGTATAATAATTTAACAAAATCAGTCAGGATATTCTGACTTTAGTTACACTACCTTTTTGCTGGTAATTGATTGAATGGATACTTTTTTCACGAATGAAAATATTAATTCATATCAATAAATAATTAGATATGATATCCCAAAAATTAATTGATTAAAATTTAAATTTTTAAATTATAATTCATTTTGAATATTTCCTTAAATATAATTTAGTATAGAGATGATTACTAATCTCATTCGTAGAAGAAGCATATGTTCTTATCATTTCTTAGTATGTTCTTCCTTCGTTCGTACTCTTCTATGTGGTCTGTTGCTGTCATGGTTGGTTGCGTGTTTTACTACTATTTATGATCTCCATATACTGTAATTCATTTTCTTTTGTTGCCTATTTCTATGTCCCTCCCTTGAGTTTGTTTTGCCGTAAAAATATTTCATTTTATAGTTGAATTCTTATTTATTATCTATTTATTTCTCTCACGTCAAATAAATTAGTGTATATTTTTCTATAATTATTTGAAGCGGTATGTTAACTTGTGAGGAGTATGATATTTAATCGGCAAAAATTTAGACTTAGTCAAACATTTAATATGGATTATAATATATATTTATTTAAAAATTTAATTTGATTAAAATTCCTAATTGACTCATCAAACTTTAATATCATATCAATCAGCAATTAATTAGGAATTTTTAGCATTCTGTCAAGGATATAAATAGATATGAATTGATTAATTAATATCAATAAATAATTAGAGATGATATCTCGGTAGTTAATTGATTAAAATTTAAATTTTCAAAATATAATCAATTATGAATACTTCCTTAAATATAGTTTAGTATAATATAATTATAAGTTTCATTTATAGAAGAAGAATCCATTCATACCCTTACGTGGTATATTTTTTCTTAATTCGTACTTTTCTACGTGATCCGTCGCTATTCATGGTCTTTGGCGTTGTCGTGGTCTCCATTACTGTAGTTCATTCACTTTTATCACATATTTTTGTGATCTCTTTGAGATTTGTTTTTTTGTAAAAAAAATTTATTGTTATAGTTGATTTCTTATTTATTATCCATCACTTTTTCACATGCCAAATAAAGTGGTACTAGTTTTTCTATAATTATTCAAAGTGATAGGTTAATTTACGAGGAGTGTGATATTTGATCAATAAAACCTTAGACCTAGTGGACTTGTGATTATCTCTGGACATATTGCTTTTCAACCAAGTTGTAGATACAAATTGTAGGATGAATAACTTTGCATGCCTCTCTTCTTACATTTACTCTCTGTGTTTATTCAAATTAGCTTTATTATGCTATTTTAATTAATCATACAAATAAAGGCAAATGTATTGAAAAAAACTTTACGAGAGATGCATTCTCTGATCACGATGTATTCAAAATCTCAATACATTATTTGTTTTTATTTTTTTTTCAATTCACCATTTCAAGTTGCTAATTGGTATTTAATGCATTATGACATGTGTCTCTTTGAAAGTATGCTTTAAGATTTTTAAATTAATTACTTTTACTTATTGTTTATTACATTGCAAATTGAAATTTAGTACATTATATCATATTTTATATTATTTCTTACATGGCACAGATACTTTTGGCAAGTGCACACTCACAATAAAACACATCTCCTTCTTGATTAAAATTTAAAATTTGAAATTATAATCAATTCTAAATATTACATTTGTTAATAAAATATAATTACTCAGAGAAATATTCAACATCTAAACGTTGATACCACTGTTGAAATAATTTAAAGTGATATAATTAATTTATATAATTTAAATAATTATTTTATAATTTACATGACCAATCTCTGACACGAGATAAACTCAAATTCAAAGTGATACAATTTTAAATAATTATCGTTATTTAAGACATAAATTAATATTAAAAAAATATTTTAAGAATCCTTATTAATGTATTTTATTCAGCTTTGATAAAGTATTTTGCTTCTTTATCAATAAGCATTGATATTATTAATGTCTTAATATATATTTAAGATTGTAATTTGATATTATAATTATCAACATTTTAAATGTTTCATTGACTGACCTATTTTATGAAATGATTCCACATTAATGTATAATATTTAAAATAACTAATTAAATATTATTTTGATTCTAACAATCTTAATAATAAATCTTGATAACTAATTTATTAAAATTCAAAATTTAAAATTATAATCAATTTTGAATGTTTCTTTAAATATATTTTATTATAAATATAATTATATTAATCAAATAGATGATATAAATAGTATAACTTAAAAATTTGAAATTATGATCAATTTTGAATACTTCTTTAAATATATATATTTGTTATAAATATATATTTTTTTTACTTTCTTTATTGCATTATATCAATTTTTATATTAATGATAATACAAAATCATGCTTTTAATATTGAACATAATCAATATTTATTTAGAAATCTAATTCGATTAGAATCCCTAATTATAATCATGCATGTATGTATATTGATTATAATTAATTTTTATTTAAAAGTTATACTACATTAGTGAATCTTTTTTTTGATGAAATTTTTTTAACCTTTTTTTAGAAAAAATATATTGCTCTTATCATATTGTTTCACCTAAAATGGGTTAAGGATTCAGTTTATACCAGCTTAGATAAACCTAAATTAACAAAAGTATTATTAGGAAAAATATTGATTTTTGAATTGTTATGTGTTTAGACTAATTATCAGAATGATTTTGAACCATTGAGTTAAAAATTTTGTGATTATGAAAAATATCAACATTTTAGATTTGTCATATGTATGGTCTTCATATTAATAATGGGTTTGGACCATTGATGAAAATTGATATGGACATCTGTTATGTTAATAGAAGAAAAAATTCAAAGTATGATAAAGTTTGAGTTTTCTAATATCAAAAATTATTTTCTTGAATTATGTTTATACATTTGATATTATTTATATTCATAAGAAAATTTATTATATGTATTACAATTATTTTTGAAAATAATTTCTTTGGGAGAAATCCTTGTTAGACGCTGTATCTAACAATAGTAAATGTTAGCCTGGTGCACATTATATAATCAGATTGGAACCTTACTAGATGGGGGTTACTAGCCTAGTGGGTCACGTGGGTCAGATATTTTTTTCGAGCATGATGCTCATTAGTTCAAGCTGTACGCTTGTCAGATTTAGTTCAAGCTGTATGCATGTCAGTTTGGTTAGTTTACCCGCAAGCTGTGTGTTCAGTCCATTCAGATCAAGCCTTGGCTTGTCAATTTAGTTAGCTTACCTTGCGAACTGTGTGCTCGGTTTGTTCTGGTAATGCCTAGTGAATTTTTCCATATCGTTTATGTTTTAATTGATTACTTTAGATTTTGATATATTGAAAATGTTGGTCTATTGACTTACTATTTTGTGAAATCTTTTTGACAGAAATTATTATGATCACAAGTTTGAATTGTTTTATTTCATAAAATGTTATTTTTTAAGTTATCTTGTTATTTATTAATTCTTAATTAATTTTCCTTATACATACATTTAGTATTTATTTTAAATATTTGTTTTATTAGAAAAACTCGTGCCTTCGCTTGTCTTATTTCTAGTGTAGTAGATATTGACTGCTCACTGAGTTGTAAACCGTAAAAATTACATGTTTTTCAGATACAGATAATAAGATTGGTTCTAGTTTAACTCCTCTGATTTGATCGAGGGAGTTCTCAGTTACTTGGTGAGTTTATCACATTGTTTGTGTGGGCAAGTTTAGTTTATGATTTTGAATTTGGAAGCCTCATGAGCTGACTTTTAGATGTGCTTCATTATTTCTACAAGTAGGATCCATGTCAGTATCATATGTGTTAGTCACTGATTGAATTATTTTATGGTATTTTATTTGTAATAAATTATTAGTGATTGAGATTTACCTGTCAGATATTACAAGTTTGAATATATACTGGAGTAAAGTATCTATGAAGCCTTGCGATGGTAATTCTTAATTGTCTATTTGGAGTTACAATTTAAGGCTTGTATGGTTTGGGTGAGCCTACGGTAAGACTTTGTTATATGTGAGTCATGGACCTCCGGTTCAAGTCGTGACAAAATTGGTATCAGAGCTTTAGATTATTCTTGTAGATAATAGAGCAAGTATTCTGTAATAGTATTAAAATTATGGTATAAACCTTGACACACTCACAATTAAGATACTATTAGAGACCTATTAGGATATCTATCATTTTTGTTAAAAAATCTTAAATCAATACATTTCCTTCATTGTCTATGTTATAGCAGAAGTCAAAGTCTGATATGATTGCAATTGCAAACTTGAAAACCTACTATGGATTCCTTATCATTTAAGTATGATAATCTATGACTAATCTCGAGAAATCCGCTATACCACATAGCTTTCAAATGTGGTCATGGTGAAGAAAGGAAATGACAAATGGAGAATGTGTATAGACTTCACTGACTTAAACAAGGCGTGCCCAAAGGACTCATATCCATTACCTAGCATTGACAAATTGGTTGATGGAGCCTCGGGCCACCAATACTTGAGCTTCATGGATGTTTACTTAAGTTACAACTAGATAAGCTTGCACCTAGCAGATGAAGAAAAGACAAAATTCATCACTCATAATGCCATCTATTGTTTTAAGGTAAAGCCTTTCAGATTTTAAAATGCAGGTACGATATATGAAAGATTAGTGGACAAAGTATTTGCATTCCAAATTGGATGAATCATGAAAGTATACGTCGATGACATGGTAGCAAAAACACCGTCAACCGGAGACCATCCGACCAACCTATTAGAAATCTTCAAATGTCTAAGAAGGCATAACATGAGACTTAATCTCGACAAATGTGCCTTCGGAGTTCAAGCAGGTAAATTTCTTGAATTTATGCTAACTCACAGGGAAATAGAAGCAAACTCGGATAAATGTCGGGGGATACAGACAACAGGAGCCCAACAAACACAAAAGAAGTACAACGACTTGCTGGAAGGATAGTAGCCCTATGAAGATTTCCGTCACGATCGATCGACCAAGCATTTCCCTTCTACAAGTGCTTAAAGAAACCAGGGGAATTTAAATCAAAATAACAATGCAAGCAAGCCTTTCAAGAACGCAAGAAGTTCCTGTCATCACCACCAATATTGACAAAACCAAAAATGGGTGAGGAATTATTTCTTTACTTAACAGTTACTGATCAAGCCCTTAGTTCTGTATTAGTTAGCAAAGAAAATGGGGACCAACGACTGATCTACTTTGCTAGTTGAACACTTCAAGGAGTGGAAAAGAGATATCAAAAGATCAAAAAACTAGAACTCATAGTTCTAACAACTGCAAGAAGGCTATGCCCTTACTTTCAAAGTCACAAAATCATTGTAAAGACTAACCAACCAATTAACAAGTACTTCAAAAGCTAGATCTAGCAGGCCGAATGATCATTTGGTAGAACTCTCAGAATATGACATCCAATATCAACCCCAAGGACTAATAAAAGCTCAGGTAATGTCTGATTTCCTTGCCAAATTAACTAACCCCATAAATGAACATGAGCACATACAATGATACCTTTATGTAGACGGAGCTTCAAATACAAAAGGCAGTGGGGCAGCAATCATATTAGAAGGACCTGAAGGAATAATGATTGAACAATCACTCAAGTTCAATTTTAAAACAAACAACAATCTGGCAGAGTATGTAGCACTAATAGCCAGAATAAATCTAGCAAAAGAAATAGGAGCAACAACTCTCATAAAAAAAAGCAACTCCCAACTGATCACCAACCAAATTAAGAGAGACTATCAAACAAAGGATGACACGTTGCTTAGATATCTCAAAATAGTCAGAGCATTTTCAAAAATTTTTGATGCATTTGGTATAGAACATATTCCAAGAGATCAAAATTTGCGGGCCAACTTTCTTTCCAAATTAGCAATTACGAAAAGACCAGGCAGTAACTGAACAGTAATACAGGAGACAATTGACAGCCTAAGCATTCCCACCCAAATTGCAAACTCAATCGGCGAAGAAAAAGAAACATGGCAAACCCCAATCAAGAGGTACTTAACATTGGGATAAATACTGACCAACCCAAAAGAAGCTAGAAAGCTACAGAAAAAGGCAAGTTATTACGTCATCCTAGGAGGACAATTATACAAAAAGGGATATTCTAGCCCCTTGCTTAAATGCTTAGACCCTGATCAAGCATAATACACGATGGCTAAAGTAGATAGAGGAGTCTGTGGACATCACATGGGAGAAAGATCGCTAGCAGCCAGGATCTTCAGAGCAAGCTATTATTGGCCAATAAAGAAAGCAAATTGCTCAGAATACATACAAAAGTATGATAAATGCCAAAAATTTGCCAACATCCACCTAACACCCCTAGAAAAGCTATACACAATGGACACTCCATGGCCATTCAACAAGTGGGGAATGGACTTGCTCAGTCCTTTTTCCTAAGCACTAGGATAAATCAAATTTTTATTACTCACAGTTGGCTACTTTACAAAATAGATTGAAGCTAAGCCACTTGCAAAGATCACATTCAAAAAGGTAAGAAAATTTATATGAAAAAATATAATTTGTAGGTACGGACTACCATATGCATTTGTCACAAGCAATGGAACACAGTTCACCGATAAAATATTCAAAGAATTTTGGTCCGAGTTGCACATCAAGCAATTGTTCACTTCAATCGAACATCCCCAAATAAACGGCCAACCTGAAGTAGCAAATAAAGATCTTAAATGAACTCAAAAAGATATTAGAACAATCAAAGGGACAATGGATCGAGGAACTACTAAGCGTCTGATGGGCCTATCATATAACGGCTCAATCAACCACTGGAGAAACACCATTTCGACTGACCTATAGAGCTGAAGCGATGATACTAGTCGAAGTTGGAGAACCCAATTGGCGACAACAGATCTATAATCTAGATCAAAACAATATGCAGTAAAGAGCCGATCCAGATCTACTTGATGAAGAGAGGGAAATCACACATGTCCAATAAATTGCAACAAGATTAAGGGCAACAAGAAAATACAACACTAAATTCCTGCAACACAAATTCAAAGTTAATGACCTTGTCCTAAGAAAAGCTGACTCAGCAAGAAAAGAATCAGGGGAAGGAAAACTAGCATCAAATTAGGAAGAACCTTACAAAGTCATCACCGAAATTGGAAAGGGGGCATACAAACTTAGCAAACTAGACAGATTGACGTACCAAGAACTTGGAACACTATAAATCTTCGAAGATATTATAGGTAAGTACTTTTTCTTTGTAACAACTCATATGAAATGTGTACTTTTTTTTCCTCGGTTAAGTTTTTATCCTAAAGGATTTTCTTTAACTAAGGTTTTTAACGAGGGACACCATCATATGAGGATCATTTTTATACTAATAATATTCAAATTTTTCTCTTCTTTCATTGTCTCAAATATATACGGTAATGGTTTACCTTATCGCTTTCGAGTTAAGGTTTATTTTATACTGCAATGGTTTATCTTATTGTTCCCGAGCTAAGGTTCACTTTATCGTAATGGTTTACCTTACTGCTTCTGAGCTCCCTTACTACTTCCTAGCTAAGGTTTATTTTATGCCACAAAGGTTCACCTTACTACTTCTGAGCTAAGGTTCATTAAATACCACAATGGTTTACCTTATTGCTTTTGAGCTAAGGTTTATTTTATGCCGCAATGGTTCACCTTACTGCTTTCAAGTTAAGATTCATTAATTACAGCAATGGTTTACCTTACTGCTTCTGAACTAAGGTTCATTAAATACTGCAATGGTTTACCTTATTACTTTCGAGCTAAGGTTTATTTTATACTACAATAGTTTACCTTACTGCTTCCAAACTACGGTTCATTTTATATCGCAAGGTTGGCTTTATACTTTCAGGTTAAGGATAAAAATAGTTTTATAAAATTCACAAGACTAGACGATAGCACAAACATTCATAACGTCAAGTACTTAAAGTCAAGTGCATGTCATATATCTCAAAAGAAAAAAAATTACAAGTTTACACAGAGGCATCCCTCTGATTTGCTATTTCCTTGGGCGGATCCACTAACTCTCCATCTTTAGTAACCTTGTCAACCCCAGTGGCACTCAAGTCTAGGTCCGAGTAGAGAAATTGAATTTGATCCTGGGCCTTCTCAAAGCCGGCTTCAAACTGATTGCAAAGGTCATTCACCAAGACTTCCTTCTCAGTCTCCTGTTGACTGATGAATGCCATATGAAGATCATCATTGTCCTTCAATTTTTTCTCCAAAGATTCTTTCTCCTCAGTTTGCTTGGCATGACCCTCAGAAACAGTCTTCAGCTCTGCCCTTATAGACTCCAAATCAGAATTCAACTTGTAACAACCAACCACCTTAGCCTCAAGGTCAGCACATTTCTTCTCTAAACCCGCTTTTTCTTCAGCATTTTTCTTTTTTAATTCTTCAACCTCCTAATGACTAGCAAAGTCAGCAAGACTCAAGCAGTTATTAAGCATCCAAAACTCCTTCTTGCTAGCCTGAGTCATTACCACAGTCCTCAGGGTGTAAGCCTCAATTGCTTGGCACATAGCTTCAAATTCAATTTTGTGGAATTTTGCATTGTCATCAAATAAAATAACATTCCTGTCTAGGAATGTACCAAAGGGATAACGCTTATCCCATAAAGATTGAACCTGATCTGAAGAACCATCAAAGTCCTTCAAAAAACTTAAAACCATTTGAGGAGCGGGCAAAAGAAGAGAAACGTCTTGACCTAGAGGCTGAGAAACTTAAGCAGGACGAGCAGAAGTCTGATCCTTTTCCAAATTCTGTTCATCACCACCGGTTGACAAAGCCTAATCGGTTGATCCATCCTTACCAGAATCACCTTATGACGTTTGCCAACATTGTTGGCTAAAGAACTAGATGGATTAACACTAGAGTTTAAGGACTTCTCGGCTTGGCAATCGGAGGGTACTGCCTTTTTAGCCTTTCTCTTTCTCTCTCTAAGAGCAGCTTGAATATCCATCCTTGGAGCCATAGATTCTACAAAATAATCAAGCAATTAGAAACCACAACCAAATATTCACAAAAGGAAAAAGCAAATAACACTTACAAAAATATTGTATCAAAGTTGCCTCATCATGCTGTAACTTAATAATGGTTGCACATTTAAAAATATGTAGTTCTAAAATCTTTTTCACTTTTTCTTGGTTGGTCGGAGGCAAACTGCCATACTTCAACCCTGAAATGTTCACAGGGCGTGGGGACCAGTATGTCGAAAACCTTTTAACGCCATCCTCATTTAGAAAAAAAGGGTATACCTCCAACCAAGGGCTCAGCTTAAAAAATCTAGGCTTAAAACTCTTGTATGAAGAGACAAACATGATTAGATGAAGAATAAGACTCGCAGATATATTTACCATTCCCCCCGTCCCGATCTAAACTGACTAATCCAATTAAGGAAGTTACCGCCTCGCCCGAGTTATAAATAGAAGCAGTCTTCAACACTTTTTCGCTCGCCTAAGAATAATCACCTACTTTATTTCCCGATTGAACTTCCAGAGTAGGAAAATCATATGTAGACTGATTCACCATAGCATGAGAAGCATCCTCGCCGAATAACTCCCAGCATCAGACTCAGTACGCTCGAAAGATTCCCCAGCCATACCTACATCGGCAGGATCAATGGCAGGGTTGATAGAAATTGGCCCATAAGTATCTAAGATCTCAAAGCTCTTCTACCAGTTCTCACAACCTTAAATAAACCCCCAATACTAGCATTTCTACAGGCAGTAGAAACCATCAACCTAAGTGCCTTGAAAACAGAAGCCCTATCACTAATAATATCTCCAAATGAAGGTGAGGAGGAAGAAGGACCACTCACACAAACTTCACTACCAGAGGAAACAAAACCCCTCTCCCCACCGTCAGTAAGTTGAATAAAATCCCCCTCTTCATCATCAAATAATTCTACATGCACCATTAATCAAAATAAACTCAAAAGAAAGAGCAAAGTAGTAAGAAGAAAAGAGAAACTAGGTACCTAATGCACACGAACTAATGATAACAACAATCGTGACAGAGCAAAGCAAATAAGAGAATAAAGGAATAGAACAGAAATAGGCCAAAACAAGGGCAAAAGAAAGCAAGAAGGAATGAAAATAGCAAAAACAGAGGAACACTTAGAAAGGGGTACTGAGGAGTAGAAAGCACAAAGATAAAGGCACAAACAAAATAAGGAAAGTGAAAAGGAAAAACCACTTACAAAATCTAGGAAATCATCCCAGATCTCAAACCAGTGGCTATGATTCAACATAATATAAACCACCATCATCTAACAATAGGGAATACATCAAATCCAATCGACACTTTCTAACAGCAGCCAGCAATTTAGATCCAATGGCTGGAATTTAAAACAGCTTTATGGCATATCATTGCCATTACTCCCTAGGAACATAAATGCACATAATGGCTGCACAGTAAAAAGCCTCCACTTAGCAACTCTCGCAAAATGAAAAGCAGAAACAGCTGGTACATCAAAGACAAATCTTTTCACCACTAAATCAACAACATAGCTCTGCCAGTCTCATAACTTAACTTAAAGGACATCTGGCGTAGTCTATAGGACTAAGAAAAGCTCAATCGGCTTATGCCTCCGAGTTAGAGGGCTAGTGGGCCGAAACAATCTCAAAGCCAGTAAGCCTTTCAACCACATAGCTCGATCAGCCTACGCTTCCGAGCTAGGAGGGTAGTAAACTGTATCAACCCTTAAAAGACCATGGGCCAAGTCCATTATCACCTATATGAAAAATGTGCTAGAATCAAGAACAATCAAACTAAGAATATTCCCCAAATCTCGTGATATAAGCTCAGAATATCAGTTCCAGCATGATCCCTGAGCTAAATTTTAGTCTCATCAATGCCCCAAGATCATGATACGACATTAATGGCATCCTCTATATAAATTGCCAAGGGACACACCTCCAGGTATGTTCACTTTCTGCTATCTCCTCTCTATATTACTCTTCTACTGACTTCAGTATTAGAGTACCTTGCAGGTACCCACCCTCCATCTTCACATTCATCAACCATCATCCAGCCACGTCAATACTTCTGACCAACCTTGGAGTGCTCGCTCAGATCAATTCAGACATAGGAGGAAGGAACAATAACCCAATTGGATTTATAAAATTGGTTCCAATCTAGGTAAATCAACAAGAACTCTAAGCCTTGTCATCGCTTGGGCGTTGGGATTCCACTGCCTGAACACACAAGGCATAGAATTAAGCCCAGTCTCAGCCAAGCCAGCGCTTGAGTAGTGCCCTCTGGGCACTTAAGTGCCCAATCTTGACCATCCCACCGCCTAGGTGCCTAGAGCTAGCGCCTAGGCACCCAGATGGCTGAGAAGGCCATTTTTACATTTTTGTTTCTCATGTTTCCAATTTCTTTGTTCATCACTTAGAGGTTCTTTTACACATATTTAGGCATATTTTAACATCATTTTAGAGGTGTCAAATTATCTTATTTACCATTATGATTATAGTTAAATTTTAGGGTAAAAATTCATGCACAATCACACAACATCATACAACAAAGCATGTTTATTCATTTGTTCCATTAGGGTTAGGGTTACAAGCCATCAAGTTAACTATTATACATTCAAAATGAGGGGTGCTAAGTTAAACTATTTCACATACCCCTCCAAAATGGTGACTTATACATAATTTATGTCATTACATCACAACCTTAGCCCTAATTAGGGATTTTGATTGCCAAGTTAGACAATCCTAATGCTTTGTATGGCTTTCATTGCTCTCACATTGGTTATGTCCACCCAAAAGTACTAAATTTCCACCACAATGTGTAAGAAAGGCATCTTTCTTAATTTAAAAACATTAGAAACAATAGTGAGATAAAATCTCAGTAGAGAGTAATAATAATTTACTTTAGAACTATAATATTTTCAGTTGTATATACATACAGAAAACATATTCTCTTTAACATAAACTCCCATTTAACAAGTTTCTTCATTCATATATGTCTTATTACGAATCCTTTTCATGAAACATCATAACATGATTCTTAAACATAGGAATAGAGCTCTTTCCGCTTGCAAAGGTGTCCCCTCGCCATTGTCACCGAAGTGACCTTACCACCAAAGTAGCCTTAATCATGTGGGATGACCTCCTTGAGGATCATATCCAACTTTGGTGAGATCACCCCCTGTAAGGATCATTTCTCAAAAATCTTATTGATAATAAGCATAGTCTTGTTAAAGTCTCATAGTCCATGGTTCTTAATTTCAACTTTCAAAATGAAAGTGTTACAAAATGAAAATATAAGGAGTAGAAGAAGTGAACCATTAATTAAAGAGTAAAGCATTTATCAAACTAGGGTTGTTGAAGTTTTGTTTGTTGTTTCCTTCTTAATGGTTCATGAACTAGGGCTCTAGAGTTGTGTGGGCAAAGTTTTGGCTAAGGCAAGTGTGTGTGCATGGGATGCATGAAGTTAGCTATTTATAGAACTAGGGTAAGTGTATGGGTACATGGCCATGTGAGATAGGTGAGTGTGTGCCGTGGATTAGTGCTTCTTGTCAAATGAGTTACTTTTGACTAGAGATATGTGATTGAATTCATATCTTGGCTAGGGTAAAGCCACATGGAACCTTATCTCAATGGTTATGATTGCTTAGTTAGGGTTTGTAACTTAGTTATTCTATCTAGTTTCATTTCAAGACACATAACCCCAACTAATGCCATTGGTTTTGGATTGAATTGCGTCATCTAATTTCTTCCCCCTAATACTTAGCCATGCAAGAGTAGTTAGTTTGGGATTTCTCTCCCTTGCTTGTCAAGTAGTCATTATGGGTAGCTTTAATTAGGTCCATTAGAAGTTGCACAAGTGTCTTGTAATGATGTTGGGTTGCTTGGATGACCAAGCTAGCCTTGGCCGTGTAAGTGTTTTCTCTTCTAGGTTCTTCTATTAACTTGCTAAATGAGATATGACCATGTTTTCAATTTGCATGTTGGCTAGGGTAATACCATTTGGCATCTTAATTTTCTATCTAATCATTACTTGGTTAAGAAAACTAACTAAGTTACTCATTTGATTTCTTTACAAGACACATCATGTTAACTAATCTCATTAGGTTAGTTATATGTTTAAGTCATCTTAGTCTTTTGTTAGGTACTTGGCCATGTGATACTTGTTTCTTGGCAAAAAATGTGTCTTTTCATTTGATTGCATGGTCTTGCATGAGTGACAAGGCATCTATACATTACTTTTGGCTTGGATGAGCTTAAATATTAACCATGTAAATTTAACATGTGTTTTTGACTATAATGTGTGTAATTGATGACATACTTTAACCCTAACCAATAACGAGTCTCCATGTAGAGCTTTTCTTTTCACCCATGATGGTTTTGTTACATTAAAGTAACTAAGTTTATTTAATTTGGTTACTTTTTGACAAGATTCTCTTAGTTGACTTAGGGTTGACTTGGGTTGCTTTAGTCAATTTCTAGCTTTTCTTTGATTTCTAATTGGATTCTTTGCTTCATAGTTAGGGTACCATCATTACTCCCTAATAAATTACCTTATCTCTTAACTAGTAAGACTTACAAGACTAATCTAGTCTCTTTTGGAGCCTACACGTTAATCTCTTGCTTAGGCAAGACGATTCCTTTTTGTTTTACATGCTTTACGGCATATTCTTCACTTGATGCCATTTGCTTCCTCCTCCTTTCTTTTGACTTTGGTTACTTAAGGAAATTCCTTGTCTCCTTCACGTGAGCTCCCTTGCTTTTGGAAGAAGACCTATTTGTCTTCTTGCTAATTAAGGTATAGGTTTATTCCTAGCATATACCTTACTTACCTCACTTTGGTTCCTTTTTCCTTTTTCATTTTCCCTTTATCATATGTGGCTCCTCTTGGTGGGCTTATTTCTTGTTCTTTCTAGGTTGCTTCTTAGGCTAGCATTTAGGCTTAGGTTACTTGGGCCAATGGGTTATGCCAAGTTAGGGTCTACTTAATTGGGTTAGGCTAGGTTCTTATAGTTTAGACTCTTTGGGTTGCCTAAATGGGGCTTAATTCCAAGACTAAATCATACTTAATTAAGGCTAATTTTTACCCTAAGCTACTTTTCATTATATAACTTGGATCCTTTCTAAAATTTTAATAAGCCTGTAAACACATAAAACATATAAATAACATATTCACAAACTAAAACAAAACATAAGGTGTTTTTCATAATTTAGGGGATGTTATACTAAGCATATGGGATATGGTTTCATAATGGACTGTGCCCACTTATTATACAAGATAAATTTAAAAAGAATATATGGATACTGGTTGAAAGTACTTAAAGGATAGAAACAATTTTCATGTTGATATAATTTATGAGATACACTTACTGTAAATATGATTATTCAAGAAACAAAAAGTAAATGAGTATATTTAAGGAAAAGTTTACCGTGTGTAATAGTTTGAATATGACACTGATTTAGAAGAAAAATGTGATAGAAATGATACAAAGAATGTACTTACGAGTTAAAATGTTAAGTTATGGTTGATGATTTATTGGAATAATCGAAGAGGCTTATTTCAAGTTGCTAACTTAAGATAACTTGCTTTGCTAACTTTTGTAAACTTCCAAACTACGAGTTGGGGTCTAACTTAGGTAAATATATCAGCCCACAGTCTATGCTTTGTTTGGGACTTATTTGAAATATATTGAGCATGAATTTTTTGAAGGTCGTTTTAGGTGGCAGTGTAATGGATTTGATACAATATTTATGGCAAACATGAGTATCATTATGCTATAGATTGAAGGATTTGTTTATTCAAATTTTGGTAAGTTTGAAGGATCCTGAACAAGCTACAAGTGTTTGGTTTAGTTTAAGTGTTATACAATTATGTAAGGATCTGAATATTGGTTGAGGTATAATGTAGTATCTCAGGATTAGATATGGAAATTATACTAACTTTAGAGATGCTTAGCGAAATTAATTTTGAAGGTTTAGTTGATGAGTCAAATCAGTACTACTGCTTTGGATAGCATGAGTAGTCAGGCAATGTTATTTGTGATTTTAACATAAAAATGACAATGATTGGTGAAACTTTCTTCTCATAGAAATGATACTATTTTAAGACTTAGTTATAAAGTTTTCTATTGGCTAAGGAGTTATAAATGTTTTAGTTAAGAGTTAAAAATTTTAATTGATATACTATATAGAGTAAGAAGTTCATAAATAAGGTAATTGGCTTGAGGCATTAGAATATCATAATTTAGTTTTGGTTCTGAATCCTATTGGGATAAACAAAGTTGGGGAACTATAAATTTACCGTTTTGTCCTAGGATGCCCAAGAATGAGGATTTAGAATTGTCTCTTGGTTAAGTGATATTAGTTTGACATATAGATGATGTTAAAGTTATGCCAGATAAAGTTTTGCTGGAAATATACTTATATTAAAGATCGTGGTCTATAAGAAGACTCCTTGTTTATATTTCCTAGAGAAGTTAAATGTTATGAGGTAGTATATTTTTGACTCTTGGTATTGAGAAGTTATGGAAGTGACATAAAATAGAAAGATGTTACTCACTTAGGATGTAGAAACTCAAGGATTGTTAGAAGTTTTTAGACATATAGTCTTGCTTGACTGCATGTAGAAAAGCATAAGGATCAACTAAACAGATTATATTTGTTTTAAAAAAATTTGGAAACCATCATAACTTTGGAACGATTTTGTTTAGCTTTCATTAGACTTTTATTGGAAATATATGAATTATTGGTGAGAAAAATTGAAGAATTGATCTATCAAAATTTTAAGTTCAATGGCTAGATAATATTGTTACTGATAATGAATAGCAAATCCTTATAATTCATGGTTTCATTGCAAATTGGCCTAAGGGTGAAGAAAGTTTACCTTGAGATAGATTTATATTGTTATGAGAAATATTAGTACTAGGATTTCAAGTGAATGTCTTGGTAATACCTTGAACTGCTTGTTTGTATGGATTTTGATTTTGTCTTGGATGGATAGTTATAATGAGGTATACGTAGTGATTATTCTATTTTTGAGCTTAAGGCTATAATCAACTACTGGTTTGGTATTATAGAAAGTCTATTAGATTTATTTGAAGATGGAACTATATATTGATATGAATTTGCAAATGGTTTTATGCACATTTTGATGATCGAATAGTTATGTCCAGAGTATAAATTTAGAGATGTTGTACTTTAAGGTGTTTTTGAATGGCATGTACGAAGGTTATATATATGGGTTAAGGCAGATTTGATATGCTATTGATAATAGATTAAATTGGTGAGTGTTTGGAGACCCAAACCTTTGGATTTAATGTTGATATTTGTATATGGTGCATGGAAGATGTGAATAAACATATTTGCAAAGTTTCATGGTTACTGTCACATCCGCCCTAATTTAGAGCAAAATAAATAACCTTAATTGTTCTAATAGTTAATATAATAATTATTGGTATTTTTCACCTTGTTTAACTTTTATTATTAAAATGAAATGTCAAATTGAAGAGAACACTGAAAACTACTAAGAAGAACAGAGTATCAGTTGAAATACCTAATGAAATAGTGAAAACTGAATAGGGACAATTTAGTAATTTTGAATATGTGAATAAGGGCATTTTGTCCGGTGAAAATTAGAGAATCAATAATTAGCTGAGATTGAACAGTGAGTCCACTAATGTATTTCTAGTCACTTTAGAATTAATTAGATGAGAATGGCATAACAAAATTAATAGAAAAGTAACATTTATGAAATTAGCTAATTAAAACATGACATGTGGAAGCATGTCATTAGATGAAACTTTGGCCAATTAGATGTTGACATATGGAGACCTATGATTGGCTAGGAGATTGGCCAATGAGGTTGTGACACTTGACAATGTGTAATTAGCTAGAATCTTGGCCAATAGAATTACAACACTTGGCACTATGTAATTGGCTAGAATTTTGGCCAATGGGGCCTTGACACTAGGCAGCATGTGATTGGCCAAGGGTGGGCCAATAAGATAGTGACAAGTGGATGCATATGATTGGCTAGGAGCTTGACCAATGATATCTTGACACTTGGCAACATATGATTGGTTAGAAAAGATAATCATTACTTAGTTAGAATAACCAAACTAGATTCTATTTAGTTAGCTCCATTTAGTTCCAAATGAACCAAGCATTCAAATCTAACTAGACATCATCATAACTAGATAAGAACAAGCAAAAAGTATGGCTTCTAAGTGGTTGCCTAGTAAAACAAAATAGAAACCAGTGATGATAACAAATCAAATAATCCCCAAAAGCTCCCAAAACCCACAGCTAACTAAGGAGAAAGGGAAAAAGAAAAGAAAAGAAAGAAAAGGGAAGAGGGAAGCCATGTCCACAGCCAAGCATGGGGAAAAAAGGAAAAGGAAGAAAAAGAAAGAAGAAAAAGGAGGAAAAAGCCAAGATCAGGGGGAGGAAGCTTGTCTTCAAGAGGTATGGGTTTAAACTTGAGTTTTTCCTCTTTTTAAATCTAAGTTTTCATGGTTGATTCAATGGTTTTTGTCACTCTTATTCCCATAGAGATTTGGGATTCTTGAATTCTATACTTAGAAATGGATGATTCATGATAAAAGGATATGGATTTATGGCTTGATTATGAGTAATCTACTTGATTCCCACTTTAATGTCTACCTAGGGTTTATATGAGTGGCTTCTTAATCTTAGTTGAATCCTGAGAAAATTATATGTATAGATGTAAATTTAAGGGGGATTAGATGTGTTTTTATGTTGATCTATAATTAATTAGCTCAAAAAGTGGCATAGGTTCCTCCTTGATATACACGGCCATGATGGGCTTTATGATTGTTCATATAGGTTATAATCTAGATATGTGTTACTTATGATGTTTGAATGTATATTTATGGTTCAATGTTACGTGATTTACTTAGATGTCTCTTGGATGTCCATTTAAGGTTATCATGAATGTTTCCTTTACTTTGACTTGAATCTTGTTAAGATTAAATATAGAAATGTAAACTAGTAGTGATTAGTTATGTTTTTACGCTTATCTATTGTAAGACTTAGAAAAGCTAGGACACATCTCTAGGTAGTCCACGGCCATGTAAGGCTTTAATAGAAAGTTGATGTAATTGAGTTAGTTATAAACATGAGTTAGATGTTTAGAAGTTGATCTATGAAAAACTATGAGCAAGTAACTTAAAAAGGAGACCTAGTTCATTCTAGGGTATTTACGGCATGAAAGGTGGCAAGGAGAATCATATGTAGGTTACTTAAGTGTGAGTGAGAGACAAACATGTTAATCTCATTTAGGCATATCTCTATATTCATCTATGTTTAAAGAAGTGAAAATAATTAAATCCCCATTTTAAGAATGTCACATTTCTATTATAGCCTTAAGCTATATTATACAATTTATTTAGTTAGTAATGGAATTTTAGTATAGTGAAGTTTTAATAAGTTTCAACTAGAAAATTGAAGAAAGAACCTTAATATGCTTTGGTAGTGGAGTTCGGTCATAATGAGGTTGGAAAGGAAAGATGTGTTTTTAAATTTAAAATGTAAGGATAAATTATAATTTACCACATTGAGGAGCTTGGCCATATAAGATTGCAAAAGAAAAGATTATGTTTAGTGTGAGTGATGAGAAGATTAGACTACATTAATAAAGATTTAGTGTGACTTCATAAGTGAAGTATAAGAAAAACTAGAATGTCTAAAGGAAGTAAGTTTGGTCATATCTTTGCTTAGATATTAGTTTTATGCAGTTGGTTGGAAGTAGAAGGAATAGAAAGTGAGATATTGAGTTTGGGATTAAAAGTATTAAGTTAGTTTCTAATATGGATGCAAGAGCATTAAGGTAGAAGATGATATTCTATCTAAAGTTAGAGAAGTCTAAAAGTTTAACCTTCAGAAAGTAAGAATGATCAATTTAGGGCAAAATTGTGGGGTTATGACTTAGAAGACATCTTTTGCCTAAGTAAGACTCAAGTTGTGATTTCAAGGTAAGAAATGATAATTAAGCATTAATCTCAATGATGTATGGCCATTGAATGTTATTATGATATTAGAGCTTATAAAAAGAATTATAAAAATTATAGTGTTTTCAGCTGTATATTATACATAAAGCTATTTCATGATTACTGTTAATCATTAAAATATGGATAATTCATAACTAAGCATCTTGCATTAGGCTTGCTAATATCCATTTAACTAATTCTAGGCTTTCCATCTTATTTTAGCAAGCACTAAACTCCTTATCAATTACATGCTCACGTGTCTTAACGTCATAGGACTTTAACCCTCTTTAAACTATCTTTGCTTACATAGTCTCATATCTTGGGACATAGCCTCCTTTAACTTTCATCATTAATAGCAATTATCATGAGTGCGAGCTCTTCCTTGACATAGGGCGTCCCCTAAACATATGTGGCTATACCATACCCTTTTTGTGGATTCCACTCAAATATCTACACCCTTTTGGCGGACCATATCTACAAAGTGGACCTTAGACACATGTAAGACTTTCACGGATCACGTGCCTTTGGATATCTCCATGGTGTTTTCTTTCTTGTTTCTTTTCTAATCTTTTCGGATCACCTCCTCTTCATTTTTCTTTACTTGAGGATCATTTCTAAGCTTAGCATATTACTTTTACTTTACTTATAGTGAGCATGCAATTGATACAAGTGTGATTTCAAGGCACTTTACATATTCATAAGCCATTCATTAAGCAAATGCTTCAATTTCATAATTTTATTCAATGGCCTTATGTCACCTTATATCATTTACTTGCTTTCATTGGCCACATGCTCCAAGCTTTACGATTATACTTTCATTCAATGGCCATATATCCTTAAGATTAAGGCTTTAGAATCATACTTACCTTGAAATCACAACTTGACTCATACTTAGGCAAGAGAGGTTCTCTAACTCAAAACCCCATACTTTGACATCCAAATGATCAATCTTACTCTGTACAGGCTAAACATTCATAAGACCTTCCAAACCTTAGATAGGATGTCATCTTCTGCCTTAATGTCTATTAATTCATAATAAAAGGTAACCTAATCCTTCTAGGTCAAAACTCCAGAATGCACTTCCTACACTTTTTCTTTCAACCAACCTTACATTGTAGTTTGGTTTTCATGTCATTATGCATTCTAAGTCATAGGCTAATACCTAGATCATAATATGGTCAAGTTTACCTCATTTGAGCATTATAGTTTCTTCTATATGAAGTACACTCTAACTTCATTAAATTATTTACATTTTATCTTCATCTAATTAGATTACACCCCTTTCTTTAGACCCTAACATGATAGTGTCACTCCCTCCTTGGTGCATCACGGTTTTTCTTTATTCTTTTTGTTGAAAACACATCTAACCTTCTTAAAACATACAAGTCTTACCGTTACCACACCAAACAAGAAACTTTATCCTTTAATTCCTCTATAGCCGAAACCCTTATTGTGATGTATCATAGTCTTTTCTTCATTATTTCTACATGAGAACACTTTTAACTTCACTAAAACATATGAATCTAACTTACTACTAAATTAATCACACATAATTCCCCTTAAAGCCTCCTATGGCCATGCACACCATATTGGTATCTTAAGTGATTTTCAAGCTATTTAAACATAGATAATTATAAAGATAACATCAAATCGTTATAATAAGTCTACAACCATGTAATAACTTACATAGTTTCTCATGAAATCCCCACATAGCCGTGAGCTACCAAATGATAAAATCTAGTTATTTTAAGCTGGTTAAGTTTAGATAGGACTAGCAACACATCAAAATAGCATCAAAGCACATACAACCTACTCATACATAATTTAATCACATCCAGTTCCTATGAAACCTCACATAGCCGTGCACATCAAGAGAGGAATCTAGCCACTTTTCAAACTATTTAATCCTAAATATGCATACATCCCATCTAGACATGTTTAGATTTACATTCACCTACTCAATCTTGACAAGATTTAACCAACATCAAAGAATCACTCACACAAACCTTAGGTTAATATCATGAAACAATCAAGATAAATTCACTTAATCAAGTCATAGATCTACCCAATCGTGCCATGAATCATTCATATTTAAGTTCAATATTCAGGAATCTCAAAACCACCATGAATTCAAGAGTGATAAAACAATAGCAAATAACCCTGAAACATAGATTTGAACTTAAAAAAGCTTAGGTTTAAACCTCTACTTCTTGAAGATCAAGACTTTCTAGTTTATTTAGGCTCGCTTCCCTTTTTTCTCTCTTTTTCTTCTTCCTTCTCCCTTCTTTCTCCCCCTTGGCTGTGAGTTTCCTTTCTTGCTCCTTCTCTTTTTCTTTTTTTCTCTTTTCTTTCTTTTCTCCTTTCTTTCCATTCATGGCCGTGTACTTTAGGGAGACATAGGGAATTATTGTTTGTTGTCACAATGGTTTTTATTTTGTTTTATTAGGCAACCAATCATATTTAGCCTTGTAGTCTTGTGTTTATCCAATTCATGATGGCTTCTAGTTAGTTTGTGACTAACTTGGTTCAAATGGAACCAAATGGTGGCAACTAGATAGGATTTGGTTTAGTTACTCTAACCAAGTCATCATGACTTATTATTACTCTTTTGTCTTTATTAGGCAATCCAATTAGATTCTAACATTTGGCAGGTGTAATTATTAGGTTAATGATGACTTAGTTAGATTTGAACTAGATAGAAGTAACTAGATGGACTTAATTTGGTTTCTCTAACCAAGTAATGATTACTTTCTTTCTAACCAACAATGTGTTGCCAAGTGTCAAGACATCCTTGGTCAAGCTCCTAGCCAATTACATGCTTCCACTTGTCACCACCCTATTGGCCAATTCTTGGCCAATCACATGCTTCCAAGTGTCAAGACCCCATTGGCCAAGATTCTAGCCAACCACATATTGCCAAGTGGCACAATTCTATTGGCCAAGATTCTAGCCAACCACATATTGCCAAGTGTCACAATTCTATTGGCCAATCCTTGGCCAATTGTATAACTCCACATGCCACAATTTCATTGGCCAATTTTCTAGCCAATCCTAGGCCTCTACATGTCGCTCTCTCATTAGCCAAATTTTCATCCAATAACATGCTTCCACATGTCATGTTCTAATTGGCTAATTTCATAGATGTTACTTTTCTATTAATTTTGTTATATCATTCTCATTTAATTAAATTCTAAAATGACTAGAAATACATTAGTAGATTCACTGGTCAATCTCAGCTAATTACTGATTTCTAATTTTTATTGGATAAAAATGTCCCTGTTCACAGATTCAAAAATACTAAATTGCCACTGTTTTGTCTACCCTGTTTCATTAGGTATTTCAACTGATATTTAGTTTCCCTACTTAATTTTTAGTGCTCTCTTCAACTTGAGCAGTTACATTTTAATAATAAAAGTCAAATAAGGTGAAAAATAGTAATAATTGTTATATTAACTATTAAAGCAATTAGAGCTATGTATTTTGTTCTAAGTTAAGGCCTGCAAAGATCATTGATCTTTTCATAAAATTTTAACCTAAAGAGATTGACTTTTCTCATAGCTGCTTAAGATTTCTATCAATGATCTTTGCAGGCCTTATTACATATTAAACTAAATTTGGTGTTTTCTAATTAGATTCCTTATTTTCTGGTTACTTATTCATCATATAATTTAGGGTATGATCACTTTTGACCTAATTTACTTATAAGACTTTCCTTCTTCTTAAATAGTCACACGTGACCTAAGTTTAATCAAAACTTCAAGTCTTGTTTCTTTATTTTATTAATGCATAATGAATCCTCCTAGAGATATCTTATTTAAATATTCTAACTTTTCTTCATTCTTCCTTCTAATTGGCTGTGATACTTACAGATACCTAGGGGTTTGCTTATGTTAATTTATATTATCTCATACTTTTTCTTTACTCAGTAGTCAATGAAATTTAAGTTTTTGGCCTTCTTATTATCTTTTATAATCATAGCTTAGTTTTATTTAAATTAGACTAAGGGAATTGAATAATATCTAGTTATTTTAGCCAAACTTTATCTTGATTTAACATTATTTATAAAACATTTCTTTTTGCCTAGAGTACTTCACGTGAGTTTGCTTTCTCTATTGCAAATTTATCTTTTTGTCTCTTATTCAGAAATGCTAAGACTTAGAATAATTTGTGTAATCCAAAAGACTTGGTCCTACTTAGAATAATTCTTTTTATGTGGCAAATTAAAAAAAGTCAATGATGTATGGCCATTAAATGAAATTATGATAGTTAGGCTTTGTGCTTGATGAATGGCCAATGAATGTGTAAGTATCTTGAAATCATACTTATATCAATTGCATGCTAACTGTAAGTAAAGTGGAAGAAATATTCTAAGCTTGGAAATGATCCTCAAGAAAAGAAAAATGAAAAGGAGGTGATCAGGACAGATTAGAAAAGAAATGAGAAAGAAAACACCATGGAGATGATCCAAAGGCACGTGATCCATGAAAGTCTTACATGTATCTAAGATCTATTTTGTGGATATGGTCCACCCAAAGGGTATGGGTATATTGAGTGGAATCCACCAAAAGGGTGTGGCATAACCACTTATGTTTAGGGGACACTCTATGTCAAGGAAGAGCCCTCACTCATGATAATGGCCGTTAATGATGAAGGTTAGAGGGGGCTATGTCCCAAAATATGAAACCATGTAAGCAAAGATGATTTAAAGGGGGTTAAAGCCCTATGTTATTAAGACATGTGAGCATGTAATTGATAAGGAGTCTAGTACTTGTTAAGATAAGATAGAAAGGCTCAAATTACTTAAATGGCTATTAGCAAGCCTAATGCGAGACGCTTAGTTATGAATTATCCATATCTTATGATTAACAATAAGCATGAAATGGTTTTCTGTATGATATATAGCTGGAAGCACGATAATTTTTATAGTTTCTTTTATATGGTTTAAAACCCTACTAAGAATATAGAATTCTCACCCCTATAAATGTGGTGTTTTCAGAGTATCCAGGAATTGTGTAAAAACGTATACTGCTATGAAAGTTGAAGTAGAAGTCTGAAGATGATATTTAAATTTTAGTAATGAGTCTGCATTTCTTTTGCTGTAATGTTATGTACAAATAACGTGTATAAACGTTTGATTAAGAATGTTAGTTTGACAATAGATGGTATGTGTAAGTGTATTAATATATGTTTTAATTACTTCACTAAGCAAAATATATTTAAAGTTATAATATGATAGATTATTGAAGTAGTGATTAAATGATGATTACTTAATTCAAGTAATTAAAGTTAACAAGAAAATTCAATTAAAAATCAAATCATGTAATTAATAGTTTTATTTTTTATTATATGTATTATTAGATTAGTCACGCACTCATGGTATCTTATTTAAAGTGCTTGATTTAAGTAGTCACGTGGTTATTTAATTTTAATCATTAGTTATGAGTTATTAATAAATATTTTTTTATGTCATGTAATCAAATAATATGTCAAGTAATTAAATAAAGAAATTAGTTAAAATTATTAGAAATATTACGTAATCAAAGACTTTTGTATGTTAAGAATATCTATTTATTATGTGATTAAACTTTTAAGAATTGGTGTTAAATTCTAGAGTTTAGAAATGTAACCTAGAATTTTACTTAATGTGAACAATAAATTAAAGAGGCATGAAATCAATTAAGTAAATTAATTGATTTATTAAATACAATTATTAAATCTCTAAGGACTACTAAAGGAATTAGTACGTGACGCTGTACCGCATAGGTAGGTGTTACAGTTACCAAGGGTGTAAAATTAGGTTAACTGAATTAGACAAATTGCTAGACTTAGTTATGAGAATTTTCTGAAAAAGGTTTATATATGGTCTATTAATTTGGTTACAATGAGTGATCAATGATTGTTGAAGGACCTAATATCTTATGAGAATAAGGTTTGACACCTTAGGATTGAGATTAAATTTCTAGAAATTTCAAAATTTTGGAGATAGATTAGATACCTAATGTGACCAATTATGATTTATTTAGATTGCTCAGAATATTGTATAGGTGAGTTTAAGGCAGAAAATTCACCCAAATGGAGTTAAAGAATGTATGTATAGCATTAGGAAATTTCTTGATTCAACCCATTGTTAAATAAGTTATTTTGAAAATAAAGTATGGTGGTTAGAAGATCACAATATAACAATGTTTTAAAATTAAGAATTGACTAAGGTTTATGTTTGAGTATATAAAACTAAATGTTTCCTAAGGTAGAGAAAAGTAAGGCTCTCAGGTAGGATAGTGAAGCAAGATACTATGTTGTTTTGATTTATAGGACTGATTTGGAATCTTTTCCTAAATACGAATAAATGAAGCATGATTATAAAGAAATTTGATTTACAGTAGTTAAGGCTTAAATGTTAATTATGGATGGTCTTTAGACATTTGAAGTCTAACAACTTGATTAATTGATTGAATTTACAGGTTAATAGAGAGTGATTGATATTGTATGAAATTAGAATAGTTTCAAGATCCGTAAAGGGATATAATAATAGAATTTCTTTAAGTAAATTTGAGTATTTTGTAGTCAATGCATTAAATGTCAAGTATGCAGATCTTGATGGTTTAAGCAAAGAAAGAAATAAAATGTTTGACTAGATTATATTGCTAAGCTAATCAATCAAAGACATAAAAGAACCTGCTATCAATATTTGTCATATCAGATTGGGGATATCAATTAACCAATTAATTTAAAAATCTCTTTAGACAACCTTAAAGATCCTTTAAATTTGATATTAGCTCATTATCCTTAGTTGTGGTCAATCAAAGAGAAACTATTCAGATGCTAGAGGATATATTTTGCCCTTTTGTTCTTGGCTTTGGATGAAGTTAGAACTAGCACTTTCCTTTGATGAAAGTTGACATATAGTAATAATTACTAGTATATTTAGTAAACCCTATTGAGGACTTATAACAGAAATAGCGTTAATTACCAATTGGTTGGTTAAGGTCAAGGAGTCTAAGTTTTTGATCAGATTTAATTTAAGATAGCCAATAAGAAAGTTAGATTGGATCATGGTCGTTCGGTAAAAGCTCAAAGTAGAATGACGTCTCAGCTGTTAGGTGAAGGACTGACTTGGGAACGTGAAGTGGCTATGCGTGATAAGTACCCACACCTATTCGTGAATAATGTTAGTAGGAATTTCAAATTCAAGGACGAATTTATTTTAACAGGGAGAATGTCACGATACCAAAAAAAAAAAAGATCAACTTAAAAAAAAAGAAGAGGAAGAGGAAGAGAATGATTTAGATATCTTGTGAAAGATCTTTAGTACATATTTTTGAATCTTTAGAATATTTTAGAAGATCTTAAGCATGTATTTAGAATATTTTTAGAATATTTTACAAGGTCTTTAGTATATATTATGGAACCAATTAGTCATCTAATTAAGGAAGTAATTTTTAGAGTTGCATCCTAATTTCATTATGTTTCTTATTTATTTCCTTATTTGATTAGGGTATTATAATATAAATAAGAGTTAGTGCTTTATCTTTTGTAACACATATTGTACATCTATTGCTTCTTTCTCATATCAATCAATACTATTATTTTATCTTCATTCTCTTTTCTTTCTTCTTCCAACCTAAACCCTACAATTTTAACAAAGTATTAGAAAAATAGTAAACTCTTTCCCTCTGGAATGGTTATATATAGACTCTAAGGTAAACAAGTTTAATTGCCTTTCCTCTTTAAGTTCTTTATAAAAGAATAAGAGGTTCTAGTAAATTTTGGGAATAGTATCTGACGTCAATTCAGAGTTCGTACTATTCTAGCTTAAGTTAGGTGAGTTAGTATTTTTTTTAATTTTTTTTTATTTATATTGGATCTAAAAGCCTTGTTGACTAATTATCTTATATATGCTCTATTATTTTATAAGTAGGATCTTGTCAGTCTGTTATACGTAGTTATTAATTAGACTACATCATGATATTTTTATTTTGTAATAAATTATTAGTGATTGAGATTCACCTATTGGATATTATAAGTCCAAATTTATTATGAAATAAAGTATTTTCTGATGCCCTATGGTGGCTATTTGGATTGTTTGTTTGGAATTACAAGTTTGGAGGCTTGTATGGCTTGGGTGAGCCTACAGTAAACCCTTGTCATACGCCGGTCATTGACTCCCAGTTTGGGTCATGACAAGTTTGAGCTACATACTCTAATTTTTGAATTACTATATTTTACTGCAGGATTTTGGTATATTGAGTTAAATATATTTTTATGACACTAGTATATCTTGAGCTTTACATTTATTTATGTTCATATTTATAATTTTATGTTATGATTGCATGTATAAATTATGTTGTTAATATTTTGATAATATATTTAGAAATATCAGAGGTACTAGAAAGAACCCTTGGTATACCATGATATGTAAATGATCACATTGCTATGAGATTTATATGTGCTTGATGTCCGAGTAGAAATATTTAGGGTTATAGAAATGATTGGCTGATACCTGACTGGTAATATTTGGAGCTAAAAATTTAAAGGCTGATACATATGTTAAGTTATTTTTCTAATAAAGCCTGAAAATATTCTTCTAAGAAATTACTGTTTGATGAGAAAGGATTTTCGTAAGAGAGACTCCTTATAAATATGAAATTCCTTGAAGAATGATTTCCTAAAAGAAAATATTTTCAATATATCAAAATTTAATTTCAATTTTATTGATTATCAGATAAAAGCATTAGAATATATTTATGATATTTAATCCTTATTATCGGTTTAAAGTGTATTGATATTATTTTTTGTTAGTAGCACTTGAGTATTCTTGTACTCACTGAATTACAAAACTCATTCCTTTTTATACTTCTTTTCCAAAGCCGGATCAAAAATTTATTTATCTCCGATCTAGAGAACTGTTTACTTATAAATTGAGACAAATTCCTTTCATGAAGATGATATGAAGACATGAATATCTGAAGTTGTAGTCATAGGGTTAGGTCCATTTGTCTTATATATTAAGTGTCGTAATTTAAATAAATGATTATGAAATTTGAACTACTCATGTGTATATAAAATATTTTGACAATATATATATATATCTTATATGGTAAAACTTAAGTGATTATGGTTTTATGTTAAAATACATTAAGTTTAATATATAATAATAAGGCTTTGGAGATAGGGGCACATAATTCATGATTGGTCATATTTCCTAAAATTGGGATTTGACATATTATTTATCAATTTTATCCCTTAGAAATTACTTTTAAACTAATTTACTAAATTGGTCCACGAAAAATTTTATCAACTTCACATTAGTCCCTAAAAGATTTTAATCTCATCATATTCATTGATAGATCATCTCATTATTCAAGTTAATCTCTATTCAAAGACTAATATGACTAACTTTTAAATCTTTTGGGGACTAACTCAAGTGACAGAATAATTTGTCAAAGATTACAAATGAAATTTAAATCTCTTAAAGGACTCATGTGAAGTCGGTAAAATCTTCCAGGGACCAATTTAATGATTTAGTCTTCATTTTATTAATCCAATTCCTCAAGTTTCAATTCGCTCATAAATCTTATCTTTTTATTTATTTTAATTTTTTCAATTTACGTCCTCAAGAGAACGAAATTGTTGTAAATTTAAATTTTAAAAAATTAAATCAATAAAAGTAATATCTAAAGAATAAAATTTATGAATTATATATCTTTCAGGAATTATAAATAAGTTTTATTCTAATTTTAAATAATTTTAGAGTATAGAATTTACAATCAACATGGATTACTGAAAATATTGATAATAGTTTATATTTGACCAAATTAAACTTCAATTTCATTTTTGTAAAAGAAATGGTCCAATTTTGAACAGATAAAGTAGTTTTTACTAAGACAATTGAACTAATATGGTAATTTTAAGGTTCAACCAATTCGATGTAGGGAGCCTTCTACAATACACCTAAAAAGTTTGGGAGCATGGACACTTCATGAAAATTACATTTTATTACAGGTTAATCCCAATTTTTTTTTATTTAATTTTTAATCTTTAATATTTTGTTTATTACATTTTAGTCCCAACTGCACCAACCTCATGCTTTCTCTCCAGCAACTTCTTCTCTAGCAACATAACGCCGGAGATAGACTCCGTCGAGCTTTTGCTCAAGCTTGACTTCTCCGACAACAACACAACAATGGGGCTTTATATGTAAAAAATTTTGTCATTTTTGTGCTGAGCATCAGAGTATAAAAAAGAAACTGGAACGGATTTTTACATTTGGGGCTTTATTTGGATCTCTTGTTTTATGCGATTTTGATGCATTAATCTGTTTTTTTGGTGCTTTGAATGAATTCCATGGCCAAATCGCGTCTAAAACCTTGTCAACGAAATCGAGTGGGATCATAGGATTCTTACTGCTTGCATCGTCCCTCATCGAATCATGACCAAAATGGTGTTTTTTGGGGTTGATTTAGTAGAACTCACTTAGGGTTTCTATCATAGTTACACAGAGAGGAAGGTTGAAGATGAAGCTGGTCTCCCAGCCAATGACCAAACTTGTAATTATTAAAAAGTTTAGAATCCATTTTGTAATTATCGATGGCTAATTTCTACTATTTTAAAGGACCACTTTTTTAATTTAAACTTTTTCATTTTAACTGGTTAAGCAAATTACCGGTTATAAATCTAACCATTCATTTTTCTTTTATTCTTAATCAATTGTCGAGACTTCATGACGCATCCCTGCACTCATATTTTTCAAGTGCGTTGAAGAGGTTCACTTCGATGTAGAGTCGTATGATGATTTGACTTATTCACCTAGACCGATTGTAGCAGTTTATAAAGACTTCCATTGAAGTTAAAAAAAAAAAAAAGAAATAAGATTCCACATATGCAAAATACCAAAAAGACGTGTATTGTCAAACAGTTACAGATAGTACACGGTTATTAATTGCAAATCATGGTAGCTGATTCATGAGAATAGATAATGAGTTTTATTAAATCGATAATTTTTTTAATATTTAATAAAATAAATACTAAAAAATTAAAATATTTAATATTTTAAAAACATAAAAAATATTTGATACTTATTTTATTTTATTTAGTAATTAAAAAAATTATTAAGATAAAGGATTATGATAATATAATATTATTCGTAGAAAATACATTGTTGATGAGGAAAATTCTGAGAATAAATGTTGTAACACGTATGGATGGCTTACGGCACACATTTTACAAAGAGGAGCTGTTCCAGATCCTCGAGTGGACAGAGAACAAAAGAGGAAGTTCATTTTCATGCTCGAATCCAAGCTGTGCGAGTTCCTTCCCATGTTTATTGTCTTATCGATTGCAATGACTACTAACAGTAAGCACAACGTGAGTGGCTCACAGGGTCATTTTTCTCTTCTCCTTGCTATTACGGTACGTCCCTTGTTATTTCCTGCACATATTGAAATATTCACGTGGTAATGCAAGTTAAAACACAAAAATATAAAGTTCATTATCTACAAGTATTTATTCTTTATTTTTATTTGAATAAGACTTTGAGAGGAACTCCCGTTTATTACACCACCAAATCCAACGAAGATGGCCCTAAGAGAACATCCCTAAGGTTCCCAAACTTGAGAGTTTAGATAAATTCTTAGAGCCCTCCTAAATTCAACTCACATACTTCAAAAATAATGAGAAAAGAGTATACAAGATTCTCTAGCAAATAGCTCACTAAACTTTAAAATCATATTAATTAATACCTAAATTATAACAATTACACAAATCAATCTTCATTCATTTTTCATCTATTTCAAATTAAATGAAAAAAGATGTAAAATGAATTGAAAGTATTTGTGTAATTTATAGATTTGGTATCAATTAAGATAATTTTAAAGTTTATAAAGTTATTTGTAAATGACTCAAAATTTAAAGAGTCTGTATGTTTTTTTAAAGTAATACTTAAAATGCTTATCCTAATACTCAAACATAATTTAATAGGATACTTATAATCAATATTTAATATTTCAATTCTATAATAAAATAAACAAAAGTAATAAAGTAAAAATATTACCCAATACCCAATCCAATTGTATATTATACATATCCTAAACATTTATAGTATTTTATAGTTTGCCAAAACATAACAAGAAAAAATAAAAACATAAAATTAGCTTCTTAAACCCAATACATATCGCAAAATATAGGTAACTCAAGTATTCAACAAAATCAATGAAAGTTATGTACTTTGGGGCCAAAATCATTTGCAAATATAAAATTATAAACTCATTGATAGAATCGAGAGTTTATCAATTTTATCAGAGTTTACTAAACTTGTAAGGGTTACCAAAAAGTGAAATTTTTCATGCGAGCAAACTCGTTTTTGTGTCCTAGGATCGTAAATTCATAAGAATTTAACAATCATGCATACACCTACCAAAAAGGGATAAGAATTGTTTGAATGATATTCATTTACCACAACGTCTCATAATTTTTCTCCCTAAAATTGACGGATATGAAAGGAGAAATACTTTATTTTAATTTAAATAAGAAAAAATAACTCTCATTCTTATTTTTTATTTTTTTTTAATTAAGCATTCAAATAAGGAAAAATAACCACCCTTCCATCGTCTTCATTTCTTTTCCTCTCCATCCCTTCTGTTCCCTTTCCCTTCACTCCTAAACAACAAAACATTAATGTTTGGCTAATTGGCTTATATAATAATTAAGATAAATTACAACTTACACCCTTCAACTTTGATTCTTGTGCAAATTAGACTTGAGATCTAAAAATGTGCAAATGACTCATTAAACTTCACATCTTGTGCCAAAAAAAAAAACATTATTTATTAAGCAAACCGCTAAATATCTCACATAATTGTTCGGTGACTTGTATGTGACATCAACAAAATTAATGAGACAATTATAAATTAGGTCTTAATAAAAAATATAGTATCCTTTGGGGATTTCAACCTCCAATAATACCATAATTAAGAAAAAAAAATCAGACTTTAGAGAAAAACCAAGATAATTAAGAAGAAAAAAAACATTTATTTAGTAATAAAAAGAAAATTTTAAAAAATGTTTTAATTTCTAATAATATTTTAATTAAAAGAAAAATACAAATTTAAGTGAAAATAAAAATATATTTTGGTATCATGTACAAGTCACATAACAATTCCATTAAATATTTAATAATTTGCTCAATAAATGACATTTTTTCTCACAAATGCACATTTTCAAATCCTAATATCGAATTTGGACATGAACTAAAGTTGAAGGATTTAAGCTGTACCTAATACTTATTGGTATTGACAATGCCACCAATTGTATGTTAGACTCACCAAGAGAAAAACTGTTGAAGCTGTGAATTCATTATTAACTTAAAGAGAGACGCTAAACACACGTAAGGTGTATCCTGTTTTTTAAGTCTATGCGTGAAGAGCCCTTGGGTTATATAAAGATATGTATCCAGAAGAGTGCATTGATATGCCACCAATTCAGAGGCAATTCCATAGTGTAAAGAAGGGTGCAAGAAATGACGTTGTGTCACTGAAAACAACACTTTAAGTGCATGTTTGGTATGAAAAAAAAAAAAAAGGGAATGGAATGAAAATAAGAGATTTTTTATGATGACCTTGGAAATATTGTATCTTCCATTTCATTCCATTCCTTTTCTTTTCAGCACACCAAACATGCATTAAGTGCATCGGATTTTATGTTTGGGTAAATTACAATTTATCTTGCTGAAATTTACTTACTTTTCAAAACTAGTACATGAAGCAAACCATTAAACAGAGAGGTATTGTACGTGAGTAGCACAAGACCAGAATTGAATATTCTCAGCTGAGAGTTTTAGAGTGCACCAAAGTTTAGGGGACTAAAGTATTACAAATGAAACTTGAAAGGAAACTGTGATTTAATCTTTATGTTTTCTATGTTTTCATGAATCATAGTTGAATCAGCTATTCACCAGACCACAAGATTTGAAGGCTAATAAATATTGTCAATTCACTTCTTGCCTGCGTGCTTGTTTGACTCTTTACATGCTTGTGTATGTGAAGGCGTGAACCTACCACACCTTCTCATTGTTTTTTTTTTTTCATTATTTTCTTTCTCATCTTTTGAGGAATGGGAAAGTGGGAGCATATGATCATATGGTGTCTTTTATGGTTTTTTCTTTTTGGATAGAAAATTTGTTATGGTACAACACAATGCTTGAGTGAAATATATGAATTTAATTTTAATCCATTCAAGTGTAAGAAGTTTGTACACTAACATCTAATAATGCATTGTCACATCATTAAAATATTTTGACCACTAAAGGCGTTATTATAGTCAAACTCTTTTAATAATATTATAACACATGAAAAGATTTACACTTAGTATATATTTGGTATTAAGGTAAAAAAGAGAAATACTTGTATACAAATTTCATTCATAAAAATTTATCTCTTATTTTTACCTCCTTACCAAACATATACCATTAGGGTAAATCAAAATTAAACTCGTGATGTTTAATAGGTTGTTTGCTGGAAGAGTTTATTTTGATCTACCGTTTATCTCCAATCATAAGTTGACCTCTTATGTAGTTATGATCATAGTCAAACTCATTTAATGATGTGTAACATATTAGATGATAGTATAACAGAAAATTTTACACTAATAATAAATCAAAACTAAATCATTGAAAATCTAATTTAGTATTCACTAAATGTAAGTCACCCCCGACATAACAACCTGAATTCCAACTTCAGCGACCAAATTCCATCGGCATTCTTCTTTGATCACACTAGACAAGACTCTATTTCAAGTATACATATGATACTGAAATCTGGGAAGCTTAATTTTTTTTCCCAAATGTACCTGGTTCCCATTTCCCACCTTTCCTGTTATACCGCAAGCTAACCATTAGTGTTTTATTTCACTAGATAAGCAAGGCAGCTTATTTGCTGAAAATCTTGTCCAATGAACAATAGTTTAAATTTTCTTTCATCTTGCAACATTTTGCCCATTATTTATAATCCTCTTTGTTTCCAATTTTAGTTTTCTACCGGCAAGACAAATCTACCACCTTACCAGTCTTCAAACAAAAGGATGATTGATTTTAGCATGTCAAGGTATATACGTAAAAACTTCACAGCATTGAAATCCTCCAGAGAAAATAAAAATTCTGTAAGGACATAACCAGTATAGGAAACATACCAAGGAAATTTAAATGTATCTTTCCACCATCCTTGCTTTGAGCAATTTGCAACAATTTTGTCCAACCGTACAATGACCTCAGAAAAAGTTGGCCTGACAACAGGTTCTGGATCCCAACATTCCTCAATCAACCTGCATACGCCATGATAATTAGACAGCTTTTTAAAATTAAATGTAGCTTGATGACCTATTTTTTATTTTAAAATTGACTAACTCTTTCAAATCTGGAGGATAACTTTTTGTTTTGATCTTGAATGGTGGTCTTTTCCCTTCTAAGCACATCAGTTTCAAGGCCTCCTCCGAGGACCTGGGATGGAAGGGCTGTACACCCTCTATCATCTGGGCCCATAAAAGAAATATTAAAAAAAGAATTGCTAACATTTCTACTAAGAAACCACCAGTATATGAAGATCAGTGTGATATATTCAGAAAATCTAAATGCCCCCACAATCAAATCAGTATCACTGAGGTATGAACAGTCAATGCATGCAGAAAAGCTACGAAGTTTTTCTATTGAAACTAAAGTGCATCAGTAATCTTAAGGAACTACTATATTATGAAATTAGTCCCAACTAATAAGATCACTAAATAGCACTATCTGGGATACAACACATAAAAGATATGAAGAAATGTCAAGACAATGTTCTCATCAAAATCCCCCCCAAGCACCTACCTCCAGCAGTTCCATGCCTTTTTAAGGATCAAACTTGTGACCTTAGCTCTGATACCACTTGTAGATCGAGTGAACACCAGGCTAAAAGCTATAACTAATAGCCAAGGTGAAACTTTTTCCACTTAAGTGAATCAGCCCAAAAGCCACAGCTCAATCTAACTCTGACCCACATGGGCATGCTGGCTTAAAGCCAAAAAGTCAAGAATCTCGAGAAGAAATTATCTTGAAAATTTATGCACCTAATAATTTAAAACATCAAAACATATCAGCAATATTACAGGTGTTGTAAAAAATAGGTACCTCATATAAAATGATACCAAACGAATATGCATCCACACTTCTATCAAATATATCATCTTTGTAAACCTCTGGCGCCATGTACAAGCCTACAATGAATATAGCCAAATCATTAATTGAACTATGAAAAATATTTTTGTAGCAACTCTAGACTTCAAACATTTTTCATATATTAGATTTACATAAATAATTACTTTAAGAAAATGAGAAACTATATAACTTAATCTTTCCCAAAATGTTTGTCCATTTTCCTTACTTTTTCTTTCAAAATGATAAACCCTCCTACTACCAAGTACTTATGTTAAGCTGTCCACTTTTGTAAATTGCACTTTTCTCACACTTTCTTTCTCCATCATTTTCCAAGAAAATATCATTCATGGCCAATGGCTATTAATGTAAATGACAATAAAGGAACCTTTCTAAAAGAAACAAACGAAAGCAGTTAGAGATGCATCCTATCTTACATAACCAATTAATACAGCCATGTCATAGCACACCCTACATGTCAGCCATTTCCCCAAATCAAGAAGGTAACGTATAAGAGAATAGGGTTGAAACCCCAAAACAATATTGTCCAGTGAAGTGAAACAACATCTCTAAGGAGATAACGGAGATAAAGTAAGTGCATAGCCATCTTCCAATAAGTTTTGACATAGGATTCAAAACAGATATTGAGGCCTAACCCCCTTTCGGCACCGACAACCAGCTCTGATACCATTGATAGAAGCCTGCAAGACCACGGGAAAGCCACACCACAAAAGCCAGCTTATGAGTTTGGAGAGCCCATGGCCTTATAAACCCCCTTTTGGGATCCCCCACCTTCGATGTGGGACTCTATCAAAGCACCGCCCCTGGACAGCCGACGTCCTAGGCGGCTGCACTCTCCGGGCCCGGGGCCTTGGGCGGGTCCTAGTTCCAATTTTTAATACCCCCCCTCAGCAATCCCGTAGGTAGCCCTCTCCGAGGAGGCCTAACCCCCTTTCGGCACCAACAACCAGCTCTGATACCTTTGATAGAAGCTTACAAGACCACGGGAGAGCCACACCACAAAAGCCAGCTTATGAGTGTGGAGAGCCCATGGTCTTATAAACCCCCTTTTGGGATCCCCCACCTTCGATGTGGGACTCTATCACACACCCTACATGTCAGCCATTTCCCCAAATCAAGAAGGTAACGTATAAGAGAATAGGGTTGAAACCCCCAAAACAATATTGTCCAGTGAAGTGAAACAACATCTCTATGGAGATAACGGAGATAAAGTAAGTGCATAGCCATCTTCCAGTAAGTTTTGACATAGGATTCAAAACAGATATTGAACTTAACCTAAGCTAAGGACAGGTATCAAAAATTTATTTTCACATCCAATCTTAACGTGTATACTCCATTCAGGCTTGAAAAGAAAATTCCTATTGCATTAACAAATCTTATATGTTAAACCAGTTATAATTAAACTGAATCTTAATGCAAGAAAATGGGTTACTGAAGAATAAAAAGCTACCTATCAATTTGGATGGAGATGACATCTGAGTCAAACAAAATTTTGGACATACTTAAAAAAATACTTACTTGTAAGGTCAATGTTAGCCCCAGGCTGTACCAGCTTTGCTTTATCCAGTGAGATTTTTGATAATCTCACCATGCCAAATCCAGCTACCTTCAATTGACCTCCATTATCCAGCAAAATATTTCTGGCACCTTACCAAAATTTCATATATTAAAGGAACAGTAATCCCAATGAGAAAAATGAAATTAAAAATGCACTTATAAGTAATCGTCAAATTGTATTAAGTGGTCTTACTTTGGCTTTAAATCACAATGGATAACTGGATCTGGTTTGCATTCATGAAGATAATTCATTCCCCTGCAAAAAATAAATTATCAAGATATCTTATATAAAGAACCTGGAAGAATGTCCAATAAACACATAATCATTCAGTGAATTGAAAAATAGCAAGACAAGAAAATGACAAAAGGCACCACCAGAAAATCAATGACCAGATATAATAAGAGAAAATATAAGGAAGATAATGACATGAAACTTTGTTTTCAAAGATGTTTTCATAAAGCTTTCAGACAGCATAATTCCTGAAAATGATTACATGCCTAGCAATATCAAGAGCAAACCGTAGAGCTTTCGATGGGGAAAGACGCCCTTTCTTCGAAAGATAGCTTGCTAGGTCACCCTGAAAAGTAAGCATTGATATGAGAAGTTAAAAGTGATTCAGATACAAGAAACTCTACTGAGAAACACTGTATTTCCAAACAGCCTTTCTTTTGTGCCATGTATATAGGCCTTAAAGAAACCGAATTTAAATTTTTCATCAAAGCATCACAATTTTCCCTTAAAATCCAATGGCTGGAAGTAATCTCTATGCCTGTAGAATCTGCACCATAGTTTTCCCTTCCAAAAGAATTTAAAGCCATCTAAATCAGCTCCTCGGAACAGACAATATTTACATGCAACAACTCTTTCTTCGTTTTTCCTTTTTTTTTTTTCTATTGTTAGTTTTAGTGTGAATATGAAACAGCACATGTGTCAACTCTTAAAGAAGAGAGCAACAATTGAGAGTCACTCTATGCACTGCAGCAATTCAAGAATGCCACAAGCCCACAACCTACATACAAGTAAGCAGAAAAACTTTCTACACGCTCACTGGAGACAACAATGATGGCACTCAGAATGTCCAGCATCTCATACATGAATCTGCTTTCCAAAAAAGGTACTTCATTCAGCTGGACAGCCAACTTATTGACATTCGTGATCATCATTTAGCAAATACACGTTTATGGCCCTTATACTCCACTAGGTCCACTAAGCAAAGACGAGAATAAAAAAATAATAGTTTGATCATATTCAATTTTGTTTGGAACTATAAAGTGAAAAGCAACTAACAAGTAACTATTAAAAGGCATTACAAATTGGGAAAAGAAAGCAGGGAACAGAAAACAAGCTATAGTTAATTTCATACGCTTGCTTATGGGTGGTAGAGGGGTGACGGATGGACTTGTCCAAGTCCTCTTGTAGAAATTTAGTAATTTCAGTCATTCCTTTTTTCCTGATTCAGTCTAAATCGCTGATTAGACACAACAATTATAGGCCAAAAGCATTTCCATTAAATTTCCCCATCTCGATAAGATGCACCAGCGCTCATGCATTCTTACACTCCTCCATGTTTGAAATTGCCTCTCTCTCTCTCTCTCTCTCTCTCTTTTGCATACACCCACACAACTGCAAAGACCAAAGACACAGGAAGGGAGGGTTAAGCTTACCTTAGGATGATACTCTGAAACAATCATCATGGGTATATTTTGGGTGACAGCTCCAACAAACTGGACCACATTAGGATGTCGTACCTTTTCAAATATTGTGAGCTCATGTTTGAAAGCATTTCTGTGTCAATTATAGAAATGGCCAGAATTTAGATCCAAGGTTATGCAATAAAGTTATAAAAACAAACAGCAATTTGGGCCATCTACTTGACCAGATATCAAGGTGAAAAGTAGTGAGTCATATAAGTCAGCAAAAAGCTTGGCCAAGCAGGATAAGCATCAAACAATCCAGTGGGGTGGCAAGAAGCATATCATACAGACAGTCACACAAACATGTAGGATTGCTGAGGTATACATACATGCTATCAGGATCAGAATAACTGTCCTTATCAAGTATCTTCACTGCAACCTTTGTGCCATTCCATTTAGCTACTTGATATGTTCCCTGCAAAGAGATTGATCAAACATAAGTGGAGAACTACATAGATTATGTTAACATGTATTAATATTCATTTTAATAATGTCATAAGTCTAATTGTCTATAGATCCGGTGAACTCATGGCTGCTATGGTAGTTCCAAAGATGCATCTGGATATTAAACAGTTACAACTAGTATTGGCAACTTTTATTATATATGTAATAAAAGCAAAAGCAATTAATTGTAATAAAATACCACTGCACAGTAGGCAGCCATTTCCAGTATTCACTTGAAACGAACCCAAACAGCAAACATTAACAGGAAAAACGAAAGATAAAAAAACATCCAGATGCTTGCCAAAGAGAATCCAGGGCATAGCTAACTGATTATGCCAAAACAAAAATTTAACACACGGTGGTAAACAGCTTATGGAAGTTACTAGTCATTCATACTACAGTAATAAAGCAAAAGGTAACAACCCATTATCGCAGTAGACCAGTTCGAAAGCCAAAATGCTCATTGTCAGTATAAGCCTTTCTGTATGGAGAAGCTTGACTATAAACAGAGACCAGTTCCTTTAAAAACGTAGTGGATTAAGTTGTACAATACGCCAGAAAAGCCATAACTATTGAATCATCTCTTGTAAGTGAACAAAATCTACCCAAAAAAATTAAAAAAAAAAAAAGGAAAGTACCTTTGAAATACCATCACTCTTCCGAACCTGGAGTTCTAGTGGATTGAGTTCGTATTCTGGAACTTCACGAGGATTTGCAACAGTCATTGGAGTCTTCCTGGTTTTCTAACGAAATCAAAGATTATTATTAAGCAATAAGTCTCAAAACTCAATATATTGATAGATAATATGTAAAGAACTGCATGAATATGATACCGGCACTTTGGCTCCACGGGCCTTCAACATATAATAAACTTCTGTATTCCCGTAGTATTTTGCATCCGCCGCTGCCTGCATGTCCATATATTATATAATTTTCCGTTCAGCATTTCGAGGAAGAAAGCACAAATCCCTATAATTTTCTTCCAAAGTTTCCTTTATCTTATTTTTGAAAGCATAGAGTGAAAAACTCATTTCTACCCTATGTTTGGATGGAAAAAAATAAAATAGAGAGAATTTTTTTTTTAATTTAAAATTTTTTCTTAGAAAAAAAATAAAATATTCAAAATAAAATATTCAAAATTTTTTTCAATATTTCATTCTAAAATTCAAAATTTTCTCTCTTCTTTTATTTTCTTTCATCTCACGCAAACAAGAACATGTTCATGTTTTTTTCTGGGTAAATTTCTACACTTTCATCTTAATTTTAAGAGGTGAAACTGAAGCAGTCTATTCTACAAAACAAAAAAAAAATTGTGTTTTTTCATTTTGAATCGAAGGGAGATTGAGTCGAAGGGAAATTACCGTACTGCCCCAACGATCACGGGCATCAATATTAGCCCTGCGGCTGAGCAAGAGCCTGACGACGTCGACGTGGCCTTCGCAGGCTGCGATGTGGAGCGCGGTGCGTCCGTCCAAGTCAATGCTATTGACGTCAATCCCCTCATTGAGCAAGTCGTCCACTCCCTGCTCGTCCCCTCTGCACGCCATGAACAGCAGCTGCATCGTCGAGTCCAAGTTCTCCGGCACCGTCAGATCGCCGTCGCGCCCGGGGCTGCGCCGAATCGGGTCGAGCGAAGACTGCCGGCCGAAGCTGAAGCGCATGTTGTTGCGGCGCGGGTCGAGCGAGGACTGGCGGGTGAACTGGCGACTCAGGGTCCGGCGGAGGGAGCCGGAGGAGAACTGGCGCGAGATGCCGCGCTTCAACTGCGCGGCAATGCTTTCCATGGTGGAGATCGGAGTGAGGTCAGGCGGGAGTGCGCATATTGGCAAGGAAGGGAAGGAGGGTGTTGAATGGATCAGAGCTGGGTTTCCCAAATTCGGATGGGCGAAGGAAAATGTGACGGGATTGGATCGATCAAATCGGAGAGAGCTCCAGAGAGACTATGACCTGACCACAGACGAGACTTGAGAGGCCACGCAAATACAGCGACTCCTTCTCTTTTCCTTCCTTTTCTTTCCACACACTTGCCCGTAAATGCCGTTCATGTCTCCTCCTTTTCTTTTCCGTTCCTTGTGCCACAAATAAGAGAGATTTATTTTAGAATATTACACCCAGGATAATGCTTCCCATCGTTTTTTTATTCATGTACTACAATAATATGTGAATGGCCACTTCTAAGATACACTATAGCCTTACAGGGTATATATACACACTATCTAATATTTATCATTAATTTTTAATATTGACAGGCATACGGTTAAGATGATTGATATTGAATAAATTAAAATTATTTTATATTTTTGTCCCTTCATTTTACTTAATTATACTATTTCCATGAAATAAGAATAAATTGAAGTTAAAACTACCTCTTTCCTCAGACTAGTTATCAATGAAAACTGTCTTGTTTCTCTTCTCCTCTTCACTTTCATCTCTCTCCCTCTGTATTTTTTTTCCTCTTTGGTTCCCAACAAAATTGTAAGAATCGATTATTGAAAGTTCATAGTTTTCATCAATGCATAACCCCTTTTTTGTTCTTTCATTATTCCGTTGGGCAGGTCCACCTTGTGCCAGAATCACCTGCTTCTGCTTCACTTTTATACTTTTAACCCAACTCAATATATATGATTCCACCATATCATCAACACATGCCCTACTTAAATCGTCTATCTATCTTTTCCCATTGAGCAAACATTTAACCAAAGAAGAGAAACATCTTAAAAGTTTTGATGCGTAAAGCTAACATTTGGCTTGTAAAGAAGTTTGTACGAATCTAATGGAGGAGGAATGTCCTTAGATTATCCAACCATGGTTACAATTGCGTGCAAAGACAAGGTGTTGCAACCATGCATAGCACTTGAACAATTAGTCAATTACACTAGTATTGCTATGGAGATGACAATTTTTAAGTTGATCTAAACTCCAATTTGCTGATGTGATCGTAAGAGATGTATGAGGACATATGCCTGCATCATGGAAGTTATTGCAGAAAATAATTTTGACAACTTACATGTTGCTAATTGCAGCACTTAGAGATAAGAGATATCGGTTGGTAGCCATTGCGTGTTTGTTGGCAATGGAGAGGTAAATGATGATAGTGGAGAGGGAAAACGAAATGTGATAGTCTCTTTAGTGTTGAGTAAAGAGGCAGTTTTAATTTTAATTTATTCTTATTTTAGAGAAATAGTATAATTAAATAAAATGAAGGGATAAAATATAAATAATTCTAATTTATTTAATTATAATCATCCTAACCGTACACATGTATGTACTAAAAATCAATGATAAATATTAGATAGTGTATCTATACACCATAAATTCACAGTGTATGGTAGAAATGGCCAATGTGAATATATAATAATCTCTTCAAAATCATTTAGTTTTAGAGAAAATTCTAATTTTGCTTATTTAAAGATACAAATGTTATCATTTTACTCTTTCAAATATTTTTGTTATCAATTTAATCATAAATCTAAAAAGTGATATCATCTTGATCTTTCAAAAATACTAATTCTAATTTAGTCTCTTAATAATCGAATAATGTCATCAACTCAGTCTCTTAATTATATAAAATTATCATTAATTTACTCTCATCAATCATTGAAATTTTGTCAATTTAGTTCCTATCCACATATGAAAGGACGATTTTGATAACACTTATATATTTAGAGGACTAAAAAGAAATTTTACTCTTTAATTTTATTAATTATTTCTGTTGTCAGTTTGATTTCATTTTTTTCAAATATTGTAAGTTTGTTAATATTTTGTTCAATTAGTTTATTATAACCATTTTAGGACGAATACATTAAAAGTGCTATAGAATTAAGTTCTTATCCTTTTTTGTTCATAAATAAATTTTTGAACTTAACCTGATTTATAAACTAATTTTTCTTTCATTTTTGTTAGAAAGGTTTTTTTAATAATTTCTTTACCAAATAATTATTGATGACGATTATATTTTTCTTTCAATTGTTCTTTCCATTTCATCCTAGTGCCTTATCGAAATGGTCGCGACAATGATAGCTAAGAGGAAAGGGAATCAAAATGGAGCCTTTTATAATTTATAATTAGGAAGGAACCTCTTTTGTTAATAAGTTTATTAGATAAAAAATTTTGGCATCATGTTGATGTCAATTTAACTCGATACTTTAGATTATACTTGGCTTATTCCTTATAATTTTCCCAATACCCTTTTTATATATAAAATCTTAACTTCGAGAATTACTAAGTTCATTTATACTCTTTCAACTGTACCATGCACCTCCATATTTTCCTATTTGCTTTCTTATAAATATGCCAAACACAATTCCATTAGTTAGGATCTAAAGACGGTGTCTTAAGGAGCCATACCATAGAGGGACTTGATTACGTATCTCATCACAAATTAAGCTCATTTCTTGCCTCATTATCCATTAGGACAGCAACTTCACGTGAACAACTAAATTTACACAATCCTTGTACATAGTCCATAAGTTAACATTATTTATACAAAAATGAAACACCTTTGCTATCATAATACATAAACTCCTAATTCTTTCACTCTCTAAATTTGTAAGATGACTCTTGATTCACGTAGTATCAAAACAGGGCAGCACATCAACAAGGGGAAATTCTAGCGTCTAACCATAACCTAAGGAGCGGTTCTTGCACAAATGACTAGCGGTTCTTGTACTAATCACGAAGAAAGCCAATTATACAATCTTTATATAAGCAATCCATGAGTCAGCACTTTAAATTACAACATGAAGAACATGTATATTGACATTTTTTTCCTAACTCGTACAATAACCTAATATTGACATGTTTCCCCATTATAGAACAAATGAACAATTAAGGGAAATAGCAAGAAGTTGTGCCCTGTCTCTGTTGTATCGTGGCCTCAATCTGGAAGTTGGAAGTTATAAAACAATTTGTGAGATTTATAATCTCAATAAGCAGCTATAAGTTAACATGAAACAATTTCCAGCTCTATACAAAGAATAGAATTCTTCCATTCTCATGTATATAACAAAATTATAAGACACACAAATTTCTTAAATGGTAACATAGATCTACCAAGGCCTTAAGGTTACCAACATGTGAAATCAGCAATATAATGCAAAGAGAACCGAGACAACAATTAACAATTCCGACATGCAGATTCAACCATATAGAGTAAGGAAAACCCAAAACTTCAAGCAAGAATATCAACATGCAAAATCAACACTTTAGAGCAGAATTTGTACATGCAAAATCAAGAGTACTTGTCAATCATCAAAATAAATCTATTACACGGCTTTGGAACTTACAATCTCTCTCTTTTTTATGGTGACAAATCATATAGATATAAAATTATCATAGTATATTTCATTAGAATATCAACCTTTCTGAGATGTATTCAAAATGACTATTATATGGTTATAATATAGTAATGAAGATTTGCCAATTTTTCTCTCCATCAATTGGATATCTTTTTAGTTATTCATTTTGAAAATCCCCCTCAATTGAATATATATATTGAATGAAAGATATCGACTATATCAAAATAATCATCAGAGTGTTTATTTGAGTATTAGAATGAATATTAGAATAGTATATATTATACTCAGAATGTTATCATAGCTGCAATAATAGAAGCAGCATTTTAGATTATTCATCAATCATAAACGCTATCAATCATAGACACCATCAAAAGCATATAAATATCATCATAAACACCATCAGAAACATTTCGGAAAACCTAAATACACAGATACTAAAACATACATACTAGTCATGATGAAAAAGGGTCTAAAATGAATAACAAACTTTTTTTTTTTCTTCTCCCTCTTTTGTCAGCACAAAAATGACACAAAACAATTAAGTAACATATGAGTTGGTTGTGTAATCATCAGTGTCAGAAGTATCTGAAGAAGAGATAGGAATAGGATTGGAAGGTTCTAGGCGTTCGGATGTAAAGGGCTTGGGTCTACAGGTAGGAAATGTGGTTCCCTTTCTTACTTTAGCACCAACCAAGTATCGAATATGCTATACCTCTGTTTGAATTCCCACAGACTTTCTTGGATAGCATGGACACCTTTCTCCATTTCTCTCCTCATTGCCTTTTGAATAGTCTTGAGCATTTTCACTTTTGAGTTCAGCTTGTGCAATTCCTCTCCTCAATTGTACCAATGAATTTCATGCATGGCAAGTGCAGAGGAATGTATGGCACAATCGAGGGCTGATCAAGATGACTCACCAAATTCAGTTGAAGTAAACAATGGTGATTCATAATCAGTAGCAGGGGCAGTAGCAGCAGCAACAAAGGGAACAATTATAGTAGTATCAATTGGGGTAGTAGCAATAGCAGTAGTTTCAAAAGCATCAATCTTTTTACCAGTGGGAGGTTGAGGAGTGTCGAAATAAAGTACCTCTGTATGGGTTGAATCAGAACTTTTCTTACCCTCATCATCTTGTCCTGGCCTAGTATTTTCATACTCAGTTTGATCAAAAATAGGTGGCGATAGAGGTGGAGTTATTGGTGATTTCTTTGGAAAAGTAGAAGTGAAGATTTGATGTACTAGCTTATTGATGTGCTGTCTTAGTGTTTATTATTAGTTTGTTTTGCCTTGAATTAGGGTCTTTCGTAGAGAAATTCTACGACTTTTGTATTATATTTGTCTTGAAGTTCTTTTCTAATTGATAATATAGCTAATTAATTTAATTTTTCTTGAGACATTGTTGATTTTAAGTAAAATTTTATTAATTTTAATTTTTAAAAACTTCTTTCAGCCAAGACAACAATTACATGAACCCTTAACATTATTCTATAAGCAATATATGTATTTGGAAAAGAATCAATATTTTTTTGTATAATTAAGTATGTCAATTGGAATAGTATCTTCTAATTGTACAATTTTTCTTAACACTTTCAATTTCAAAAATAAATCTAAACCATTAATATTAGAGTAACCATTATGTTTTAAGGAACATTTAAGGTTAAGGAATTGCTTTTTCAAATCCTCATTCTTTAATGATCTCAATTTTTTACCACTAAATAGAAAACCAAAAATATTTTCATATATTTTGAATTGTTCAAGTCTGCTTTCAAGTGAAAAAAATTGGCTTGGTCTACTGTGTATAAGAAATAATCAATTCTAAAAGATTCTTCAAGAGAGTTTGTTGTTTCGTTATCAACATTCTCATCAAATTGTTTCTTTCTACTTAGACACGTTTATTATGAAATGTAGGTTCTATTTTTATTTCAAAATGCAATTTCTTTAGCAGAAATCATATCAGTTGTAAATCCTTCTTCTCTATATTTTTGAAAGAAAGAAAGAAGACCGTTTAATTGATCTATAACAACAGCAGTATGCATTTCTTTTGATTGTAAACTTTTGCTAATTGAATTAGTAGCAAATAATATATCAACCAAATAGTCAGGCCTAATAAAAACTCAAAATTTTCAAGCTCATACGTCGCTAAACAATTAGCTTCACTTTTCGTTTTTGAATCTTCACTAACTTTAACTAATTTTAATAAAGCATCTCTTATTTGTGAACTTTGAAATCTTATTGCTTTAACACTTTCAACACGACTTTCCCAACGTGTTTGTGACAATGATTTAAGAGTTAAATTGGGTACAATATCTTTTAAAACTTTCCATCATTTTATTTTTAATTTCACTTGCTAACAACTTTATCAATTCATTTTGTATATTATGTCCAAGATAATGATTATGAATTTCATTATGTTTAATGCGTCGAATATGTTCTTGCATTACTAGATCAAACTCTGCAATCATTTCAAATAGACTTAAGAAATTTCCATTATTTTTTTTTATAGATCTTTTCATTTTCCCCCCTAAATGCCAAATTATTTTTACCAAGAGATTTTATCACAGCAATAATTCTTGATAATACTTTTTTTCCAATGTTCTCTGTCTCTATCAATTTGTTCTTGAATATTCGCATCAATTGTTTTTATTTTTCAACAATCTCATTTCTAAATTAATCCATAAATTCATATTAGTAATATGCTCGTTGCTTGTTTCATGAGTTTTGAGCTTAGCACTAGGATTTCTCCAATCACTTCTTACTTCAGTGGCTAGTTTACCATTACTAGTACTAGAAACATAATTAAACAGCTTGCAGCAAAAACAAACTACTCTATCCAAGCCTTTAGAATAAAGAATAAACCCTTAATTTGATCATCTAAATATTGTGTTAACATTACTTTGATCTTCTAATAAATATCGATATCAATTTAGTCATTGAATCATAAAATGTGATATCAAAATAGTTCTTTTGTGTGCAGATAATGACTAAATTGATATAATTTCTATGATTAAGAGATTAAATTAATATCAATTTTGTATAATTGAAGGACTAAATTGATGATATTTTTGATAATTGGGAGACTAAATTGATATCAATTATTTTGAAAGACTAAAATGATGTCATATTTCATAATTTAAGAATTAAATTGATGTCGATATTTTTTAAAAAATTAAAATAATATTAACATAATCTTTAGAAAAAAAAATTAAAAATTTAGTCTAATCACCGTCCTTCGTGCTTCTCCCCATTTGCCAATTTTTGAATATAATGTGCAGTAGAAAAATTTCTTGAGAATTTGTCTTTAGGAAAATCTATATGCATAACTCTAATCGGCTCCTTTTCAACTAATAAATCTCTCAAATTTGTATCAATATTTGTCCATTGACAAGGATCATAGATATTTTCAGGAATGCAATCATTTGATTCATTTACAAGTTGTTTCTCATAAGGATCTGTGTCAGACTTTTCACTAACTTCTTGTATTTCATTATCTTCTAATTCAACTACATTACTAACTTGTTGATTCAAGGAACACTACCATATTTTCTGATTTATTTTTTTTTATTGGTTCTTACAAATTTATCAAGTGCTTCTTTTGAGATTTACTAAAGCTTCAATTCTTTTCTTTTTTTTTTTTTTGAGTTTTGAATAACCAGATTCATATTTTTTAGTTGGCATATTTAACTTCTAATAAATAACAAAAAAATAATATATAACTATAAACAATAAATTAAAAATTAAAAATAATATAAATTAAAACAATAGAGAGTTAGAACAATAGAACTTGAGTATGAGAGTTAATGTTAATAGAACCATAACCACTTCTCATTTCATGAGAGTACTTCACAGTTTCAATGAAATATTTTTACTTCAATGCTTCTCAACAAAAAAGTAGAATGATTTAAATGTGAGGAAAAATAGTGAAAAAGAATGTTTAATTGAATAGTCTTCTTGTTGGTAAATAAGAGTTAAAAACAAAAAATAAATGCTTGATTTTATGATAAAAAATTTAAACGTTAGCCCCACTTTTTGATAATCAATGTTAGCCCTTCTCGTTAAACAATGAGGGAGAGAAAAAAATAAGGATGGTGGAAGAAGTAATAATAATATAGTTGACTAATTAATGTAAATGAGAGAGGATGGAATTCATTAAGTATAAAATTAAAAAAAAATTAAAGTCTAATTTATATATATATATATATATATATATATATATAATTAATAAACTTTGGGACCTAAAAAATTTGAGAGTTTTAAGTAAAGACTTTAATGGCCTTATGCTTGAATTACTCGTAATTATAAATGATAATAATATAATTTTTTTAAAAAATTAAACTGTAATTTTTATATATGTTTATCTAACCGCGTTAAAGTTGAGTAGAATCCAATTATGATTGCTATTGTAAATTCTCATTCTATATTTAATTATTTATAAGAATAGGCACCAACCATCCCTTGTCGGCACGCCGCCCCATACCACCTAAATCACTAGTGAATAAAGTATTAGATAAAGTATGATTATTTAGAAGGAGACAAAGTAAAGGTAGTGTCCCCTCCACAATGTCTCAATTTGTGACATTGAAATTAGGCAAGTTAGGTTCATAAAGTCATGTTAGCCACGTAACATGTCACGTACGACAATTCGGTCTATAGTGTTAATGTAAACTTTTTGTCTCTTAAATTTACATTTGTGTTTTATTTTCATCCAAAATTAAACTCTTTGTTTTATTTTCAATGTTTTGTTACACAAGATAGAAATCAAAAATCAAAATTATTAAATAAAAATATAAATGGTTAATGTTTTAAATTCAAACACATTTAATATTTTTTTAAGTAATTAAAATAATTTAATAAAAGATAATAAATATTATTTTTATTGTTTAACATGTGTTTTATGGTACACGCCAATAAAATTCCTTTTTTTTAATTATTTTATACATGTTCAAATATCATGCAATGTTTTCGCCATGCACAATTCAGTCAAACTCAAGTATTAGGGTGGCTCATATTGCTTACCATATAAAAAGTATTATTTTTGTTATATGAATAAAGAGTATTCTCATAATTTGATCTATTTTAAATTATTTCATAAGTTTAACTTTTTTAGATTGAATATAATAATAATATAATTTTTTTCATTAAATAGAACTCTAAAAAATAAAACCTATTATTATAATCATATTAAAGGCATAAGTGGACACAAACAATTTTGTGATGGAAAAAGACAAAAGGATACTATTTCAATTTTAGAGTCTAGTTTAGGTATTATAATTATATAATAATAATATGTATAAAAGGTATTTGATATGATTTTGTAAATTCGAAAATAAAAAGTGTAAGTTTTTAATAAAAAATAAAGAATAAATGTACAGAATTTATGGATTTGACTTTGAGTCGGGTTCAACAATTGTTGCTGGATAACCGTCGTAGATGGAATGAAAATCTGGTCAGAGAAGTGTTGAGGGGAGACATTGCTCAGGCTGTTCTTGATATCCCACATTCTCAAGGGAACAGGAGGAATGCCCCTTTTGGTACCATGGTACTAAAGGGATTTATTCAGTGAAAAGCGGTTATAAAATTGCTTGGAGCTCAAAAATAGAAAACAAAATCAAATAGAATGAGCATGGTTATGATATGTTCAATACTTTTTAGTAAGGATTGGTTTGACATAAAATAAAAATAAAAGTAAATTTTTATGAAATAAGTTTTTTATATAAATTTTATCATATAAAAATTTATTATTATTTTTATCTCATATAGTGAGGCTACAATTTTCCTATGAAATATTCTTCCAACGAAGGAAAAGCTAAATCAAAAGGGCTAAAAACTGGGGATGGCTGCTACCTATGTGGGGGAGACTCTGAAACCATTGCCCATGTCATTTTTGAACGCTCATTCATTTACTAAAGAAGTCATCCAAACAGCTAATATTCCCTTTCTTGAACCAGAGAACCAGCAACAAATGTGGTTCCATAGAGTGCAGGAATTCTGAGCAGCAACCGAATGCAATCACAGTCAGAAGATAGCCATGCCTTGGATGGGTGTTTGGTTCGAACGAAACAGAGTATGGCAAGGGAAGAATCCTAAACCAGCAGCTGAAGTTAGCGCTCAGGCAGTCCTGAATCTCCAAGCTTTCCATAATGCTTTTGAAGAGGTACCATCGGCTTCCGCAACCACAGGTCACGTAAGTACTGCTGCTTGGTGTAGACCTCTGTATAATATGTTCAAGATAAATGTAGATGTTGCAATCTTTCCTGAATATCACTGTTTTGGCGTAGGAATAGTCATTCTGCAAAATCCCAAAGGCTCACGGCGGAGAGTTAATCGCTGCCAAGGAAGGCCTTTTGCTGAGTTTTAGGCGAGTCATTTTGGGAGGTGAGGCTCATGATTTTAAATTACGGTTACGGTCGCCGTCATAGTTATGCTGTAATTTTAAAAATTATATATAATTATAAAAAAATATAATTAATGTAATCACAATCGTAATCACATTACGAAACTTTCACAACAATAATATTGTAAATATAATTATAGTTGTGGATCACAATTTAAAATATGATGATGCTAGAAATGTGTATAGCAGTATAAAGGAGGGTTCCACATACCTCTCCCACAATGGCTCTATCTTGCGTGATATCTTTATTATTGCCTCTTGTTTGGTGCCTTCAATTGTAGTAGTGTCCCATGTACCTGTAATGTGGTAGCTGACTATTTAGCCAAGTTTGCCAGATCTAGCACTTGAGACATATGGCTAGAGGAACCTCCTTTCCTTTGTCAATTGTTATCTTCAGATTTATTGAATCAATAAAGTATGATTTGGAGCTCAAAAAAAAAAAAAAAAACACATCAACAATGTCACATGTCAAATTTATTTGATTTAATTTTTCTCAAAAAATTTTATTCTCTTCTTCATAAAAAGTTTCATGCTAAAAAAATAGCTTATTTAATTACATCTTACTTTCACATATGAATAAAAAAAAAATCTTACTTTCACATATCCTTATTTTTAGTTATTTTTTATTAATTTTTAAATATTATTAATAGTTTATTATTAAAATCTCTTTCTTAATTACTTGCTTATTAGTTGTTAGTTTGGGTGAACTTTCAAAAATTATTTTCATCCAAACTATTTTATATTTAAATATAATATTTGAAAATGTTCTTCTTTTATATTCAAAATTTTTTTTCATATTCTTTACCAATTTTTTTCATATATTAAAAATATATATATTCTTAGAAGAATAAACATTTAATTAAAAATAACAAAACTTTTTAATTTATGAAGTGTTTGAAATAAAAATAATTCAAACATATTAAATTACATATAAAAAAATGTATTTTTAAAAAATTCTTTAAAATAATTAACACGCTATTTGCAGCGAGTTCATTTTATTATTATTATTTAATTTTTTGAAATAAAATTTCTTTTTTATTTATTTTTTATTTTTCTCTGCACTTTGTTTGGATGGAGAGAAATTAAAAAAGAAAAAAATAGAAGGAAAGAAAATGAATAAAATTTAATATTCTCCCTTGCTTGGATGAGGAGAGAAAAGGGAGTAGAAAAAAAATAGGCGAAAGTGAGAAAATGGGAGGAGAGGAGATAAAAATTTTGAAATTATAATTATATTTCAAAGTATACAGTTTTTTAATATTATAATAAAAATATATAGGTCATTTTATATAATTATATTTTTTTCTCTTACTTTTTTACTCAATTAAATAAAAATTTTTTTTTTCTTATTTTTCTCCACATCCAAGTATAAAAAGAGAAAAAAAAATTCTATATATATTTTCTCTTCTTCTTTTTTCCTTCTCTATTTTCTATCTTTCTTATTTTCTCACCATTATCAAGCAGGGTTAATGCCGCTATTTTGGTATGTTTCATAAATTTACAATTTGCAAGCATTTTGCAAGTATCTATCGCGCCTAGAATAGAACTATAAAAGTCTCTGCCGTCACCATTCGCATTCACAATCACAGGTTTCAGCTGAACGATAGGCACTAGCTCTCTGCTTTCTCGTTAATGGCGGCTATTTTAACTCACCCCACACAAATGCAAACCTCGAAATTCCACGCTCCATTTTCTCAACCAAAATCCCTCCCACTCTCGCCAAAACCATCTCCTTCCATTCCCAAATGGTCCTCTCACCGCTTCCGCCCTCGCAGACTGGTCCTCTCCGCCGCAGGTGCCGGCGGCAGAGTGGTCGACGACACACTCTCCTCCAACGCTCCTCCTTCTTCCTCCCTCGTATCCAAGTACGTGCGCAAATTGTTCTCTTGCTTCGCTTTTCCTTGCATTAATTAGAGTAACACCGGTGTGCTGCGAATGAATCCAGGGTTAGACGACACACGATTTCGGTTTTCGTCGGCGATGAGAGCGGAATGATAAATCGGATCGCGGGGGTGTTCGCGAGAAGGGGATACAACATTGAGTCCCTCGCCGTTGGTCTGAACCAGGACAAGGCGCTTTTCACCATTGTTGTCTCTGGAACTGACAGGGTGCTGCAGCAAGTTGTGGAGCAGCTTCACAAGCTCGTCAACGTTTTAAAGGTTGTGATATGGTCATTTGCGTGCTTCCGTTTTGCTTCGTATAATGCATATCGTGAGAATATTCTAGTAACTGGGTTATGCTCATGGCGTTTACTCACCAGGTAGAAGATCTTTCGAGTGAACCCCAGGTAGAACGTGAACTAATGCTCATAAAAGTGCACGCTGATCCGAAACACCGTGCCGAGGTAGCTGCTAAGTGATTTGTGGGTCTTATATGCGTGTATCTGTTATATGTGGTTATATGTGGATGCATCTACGTGTCTTTGTTCATGTTTGCTGGGAGCGTGTGTGTGCGTGGTTTAGTCCCTTCTTTGCATCTCTTTACCATTTTTCTTCTTATTTGGGAAATTCTCAGATAAAGTGGTTGGTGGACATTTTCAGAGCTAAGATTGTGGATATCTCGGAACATTCGGTGACAATTGAGGTTAATACTTTTATTGGACAGCTTTGGTTATCTTTTTGTCTTTTGATAGTCACCCAGTTTTTGTGCTTGATTTCCTACACATTTGCAACCCGTAAAACTAATTGTAATTGAAGGGTAAGTAAGCTCTTGGGCTCTTTATGCAATTCATGTAATTTCCCTGAGTTGTAATATCTTCTATCTCCTTTGCCCATTGACCCTTAAGTCACAGAGAGATTATATTTCTCTTGTAAACCTTTTTGGATTCTGTTGACTTCTCTAGTAATTTTTGCAATTTATACTTGGATCAAGAATTGACCATATTAGTTGGATGAGTTCATAATGTCTTTATGAAGTTTTCTTTCTCGATGTATTTGTCTCCTTATTAAAACATACAATTATGTCTTCACAGAAATATTTGAGACTCTGCCTCCTATATATGGTACAACACTACTCAACAGTAGGTGTAATTTTTCTGAATAGCAGTGATAAACAAAATTGGATATTTTTTTTGTCCTCCTCAATGGGTGCAAACTGCTCAAAGCTTAACCATTGCTATGACGCAAAACTTTTAAAATGCCAGTGGGTTGAAAATGTGTTTACTGTGTCATTGCAAAGGATTGTTTGACAGAAATTGGATAGAAGGTGGTAGCAAATGGAAGTCATTGTATGACTACATTCATAGTTGTGGTACTTGCTGCTAGACCTTTGTTTTGTGGTGGGGATTGTTAATTGACTGTAGGCTTCACAGTCAATCGGATTGTACTTGTAAAAAGGGGAAAAAATTATGATTGTTGTTTTGCTATGGGAATTATTGATTATTCGAGATATAAATTGCATTACAAGAGTGTGGTGCAATGCCTAGCGATCAGGTCATCTTGGGAATACACGTTTTGATGTAACCTTCCTGTCATTGTTTAAATAAAAATAATGTAATTAGGGTGCTAAGGTTGCTGTAATGACTGTCTTGTTGCTGGTACAGCTGTTTTTATGTTATTGTTTAGTTCTTAACTTCTTATCTTTCATTTTCTACATGAATAGGATTTTGTTTATCTATCAGGCATAGTGTGTCTATATGAACTGGATAGATATCCCCCCCCCCCCCCAATTTTTCTATCTAACATTTACTTATTTGTCACCGTTTTACCATTATAATTTACAATAAATCTTATGCTATTCTTGGCAATACGATCAGGTCACAATTTCAGGTCAGTTGTTCTGCAAATGTTACAGGTTACTGGAGATCCAGGGAAGATGGTTGCAGTTCAAAGAAATTTAAGCAATTTTGGAATTAAAGAAATAGCCAGAACTGGAAAGGTTGGAAAATTCAATTTTGTACCTAAGAAATTTCCTAACTTTTATCTTGTCCACTTTGTCGTGCATTATATTGTCCGATTGTGTAAAATGTAATAATCCATTATTATCTGATGTAATTATAACTAGATTGCATTAAGAAGGGAAAAGATGGGTGCATCTGCTCCATTTTGGCGGTATTCAGCTGCTTCTTATCCGGATCTTGAAGGAACAAAGCCTATTAATGCTCTTGTGGGAGTGAAAAATAGGAATCCTGTTGGCGCAAATGATATAACTGTGGGGGTATGATCTTGTGTACTCTTTAGCCCTACCATTTACTTTTTTACTCCATGTTTGGAACACTTGAACTTTAAAATTGAAAAATATTCTCTTGAAATGAAATGATTTGCAAATTCTATCAAAAGTGCTAGGATTAGAAATCTTGAGATGTTACACACAATGGTTTGTAAATAAATTGAATTCTTAAACTAATATCTTTCCATACAAGTTTTATACAAGAATTCATTAATGAATGAAATCAATTATTTCATTCAATATATTCCAAGCACAAGGTTAGCATATTTGTTTATTTACTTCTTTTTTTTTTTTTTTTGAAGTACATATTGATTATCTACTACTTTGCAAGGATATATGTGAGATACTGGCAGATCTAGTAAATCACTTCAGTGGGTAACGTATACACTTAGTAAGCATTTAGTTGAGTTTAGGCTTGCAGCAAGATTTGGATTGTAATTGAGGCTTGAGGGGTTTGAGAAAGAAACTATCAGAAAGAAATGCACCAAAGGAATAGCAAAATGCAATTGTAATGGCTAACAAAACCGCAATATTGCAGCAAAATTCACAGTTGTGGACAGCAATTTAAATTCTTGATACTTTGGTATTTTCTTCTTGAGGTAGATATAATATATATTTAATCAAGCCAACACGAGCCTAGAAGGTTTTCATCGATATTCAAGCCTAACTCAATTAATAATTGAGCTTCACATGCACTTGATTGGAGCTTGTCTCAATTAATAATTGATCTTCATGTATTCAATCCAATATAATTAAGCTTTGAGTTGAGAGCAATGGAACATTTATCAAATTGAGCCTACTAAGTCCAAGTCCTATTATGAACTAATGAAGAGGGACTAACTGAGTGATGCAGGATAAAAATCCCTAGGTAAAATTGCAGCACACAAGAGAAATATGGAGAGAAAGAGGGGGCAAAGAAAATCTGGATCACAGCCAAAAGAGGGCTGGTCTTCTGCTTAAAACTAGGGAAATAGAAGAAAACTTCTGTTATTAAGAAAATCTGAATTATCACCTGTTAGAGCCATTAAACCCCTTTATATAGCATAGAAGCCCTAGTTAAAAACAAATCCTAACCCATAGAATTGATTTAGTCTTAGCCATCTAAAGTAACTTGAATGAAAAGAAACTAAGGCATAATAAAATATAAAATAACTGTTACAGTACTTGTGCTGCAGTAGCATGAACAAATGAACAATACTGAAAAAAGAGATTTCAGTACCAAAGCTTCTGTCATTAAGTTTTCGCAAAAGAATAGAAATTCAAGGAATTGGAAAAATTTTGGAGAACGTGAAAGCTATGAACAGGGTGGTGATGCAAATAGGATAAACAATAAAGGTTGGGATGATAAATAGATAAAGGATGATTGGTCTTCAACCCATAAGTCCCCTGAGAATCTGATACATAAACCATCCCTGAACCTGAAAGAAACCAAAGGAAGGAAATAAGCATACTCCTGTGAGATAAATTTCCAAGGACTTAAGTAAGTTGTATTGATTGCAGCCTTTCATCTCACCTGTGTTGTTGAATCCTGTAATTGCTCTGAATTACCTAATGCTGCTTGAAATGGCCATAACCATTTGCTATCTATGGCAATGTTCTTAGACATCAAATTAACAAGACCCAAGCCCTGTCGTCTTTTGGCTTGCAAGTTGCAACACAGTTCCCAATAAACTAAATGATCCCTTTGGTGTGTCCCTTACTTCTCACAAAAGAAAATTTCACAATTTTCTATGTTCTATTTACTACACCAATAAGGATCTTGAAGAGACAAAAGTAATATTGGGAGATACTAGATAAAGAGGCCTGAACAACAATCGTGTGATCTTTTATAGAGAGGAGAGTCCCTTTCCTTCCATATGACCTTTTGGGAATTTTCTTGACCACTAGATTCCAAAGAAGCTATATGAGGATTCCCATCTATAGAAAGAGAAGATCTAGACATAGAACCTCCATAAGTAGGACCATAGACAGAAGTGATCCACCAATGGTTCTTTCATTTGATCTCTAAGTGAATCAGCACCGTAAAACTTCCATGAAAACCATTAGTTTTGTAGCCACCCTAGAATTCTAGACAATCAAACCCCCTCCCATAGGGGAAGCACCACATCAAGGAAGATATCCTTAAATTTTGAATCCTACAATCTTCTCAGTACGATGCCATCTACCTCATCAAGCTTAGTTTCCTGAAGTAAAACTATATTAGGCCAGTTTTTCACAATTATGTCTTGTGATATTTGGATCTCGAATACTATTGACATTCCATTTTACAATTGAACACCTTTCATCACTCATGCTTTGGTATAGTTTTTGATAGTTTACTAGAAAGCAGTGTAGTCAAAGGCGCAAAAAAGTGCGCCTTAGGCACTAAGGCGAGGTGCTAGAAGGGGTCAGTGCCTAAAGTCACGCCTTTGGCACCTTATTGATAACTGTAAAAAATCTCAAAAAGTCCAATCGTCTATCTTGCTAACTATGATACTAAAGGGGGTAAAATAGTTAGAATATTGAAAAAAATTACTAGTTGTCGAACTTTGAAACTCTTGGTAGGCAGCTTGGGGTTTGTAAATTGAACATTTTAATCTTTTATTTTTACTATGAATATTATACTTAAATAGTTAATTTATATGAAAAAATTAGTAGAAAATAATAAAATATTTTATTGTTTTCTTCTTTTCGAATGTTAACGCCTTTCTCTAGTGACGCATGCGCTTTTTAGCGCTTCTTGCTTCAAGGAGTTAAAAAACCCCTAGCGCCTTAAGGACACTTTTCACCTTTGACTACCTTGTTGGAAAGGTTTTGTTAAACATCCAGAGGCCAAAATTTTATAGCAGTTTGCAGTTTTTGCAATTCTTTTGTTCATTTGGCTGGAGTGCAACGCCTGCATCTTTGAGGATTTTGTTATGTAATAAGATTATGTTTATGTCTTCTCTTTTTGTGTTTTGCTTGTTGCTATTTTAAGCAAGTTGCCATTTTTGACATGCAGACTGGGCAGCCTTGCTACATTTTTTATTTTTTCACATATCTTCTGTCTTTTCTTTTTCTTTTTATATTTTGAAGGATATCTTCTCCTCTGCATAGAACTTTCCCTCTTTCCTCTCTAATTGTTTTTCTATAAAAAAAAGAGCCTTCCAGACCTAGGCCCTCAGGTCCCTCATATTGATTGTGGAATGTGGTTTGTAACTTTTTAGCTCATTATCCATATATGTTTTTTCTCTCTCGTAAGTCCTTGGTGAGTCTCTCAAAAGTAGTTTGCTCTTAACTTTGATGTCCTAGATGACTAACAGTGATGACCTTAATCCCTGTCTCCAGCTACCCTTTGGCATTCACAGCAATTATTTGCTTCTGATCAGGCTGTGGTAGAAATTGAATGATATTATTCTAGGCGCCCTCCCTGGAACACATCCAGGATCAAATTATATTCTTGTTGTATCTGTAGTGTCTGCTCTTAACATCAATTGTTCTAATTTTAGTTTATAAAATTTCTTTGACCGACTAAAGAAGAACAAATCTGTGACTATCGCATGGAATGAAGTACTAACAGTGACTTGAATGCACTCCATTATCTGCATGTTCATTATTTACTGTCCTTTCTGTACTCAGTTTTATTTGATCATTATTTGTAAATTAAGATCTAGTCTCTGATTTTTTCTTTTCTTTTGAAATGTTTGCTTGTGTGAAGGGAGATGTTTATCCTATAGAGCCTTCTGATGGTTTTACAGTCAATCAAGTCCTTGATGCTCACTGGGGTGTTCTCAATGATGAAGATGTAAGATTGTTTGTCACTGCTTATTGTCCTTTAACTGTATCCCTTTTGTGTCTCATTGTAATGTAATGTAGATGTAATAGTAGCAATTTGGTTTTTTCGTGACACATTTGATTACATTCATTTAGTTGTTTAGTTTTTTCTGTTTATTGTAGTTTTATTACCATTGTCCTGGTCCAAACGTAAAATTAGTACATCTAGGTTACACTTATCTTAGTTGGTCATTTTGATGTAAAGTTGTTAATTGCCTCAGCTTCAAACACGTCCTACCATTTCTAGCCATTTAAAATATTTTAAATTAGATTGATTGGTTGAAGAAAGTTGAATATGTCTTTTCTTTTCATAATTTCAAAGACCAACTTTCCTAAAAGTTTAAGCTGTTAGGTGGAGATCGAAGAATGGTTTTAATATCTCTAATACACCTGCTCATGTAAGAGTCCTTTGGCTTGGCGTGTGGGCAATTCACAAGTCCACTTTCCCTTGTGCTGAAAACTTAACTTAATCATGAAGAATGGGGGCAGTAAGGATTGACCTCTTGTCCATTTGGTCATAGAGGCTTTGATATCATGTCAAGAACTAAGTTAAATTTCAGCAAAAGGTATAATGGGCTTGTGCATTGTCCACACCTCAAGTTCAAAGGACTCTTGCGTGAGGGAGTGTGTTAAAGATATAAAAATCATTCCTTGGCTTTTGTCTAACAATTTAAGCTTGTAGGTTGTGTTGGTAAATGACAAGGTATCGGAGCCTTATGATCAAGTGGTCAGGAGTTCGATCCTTGCCGCTTTTATTTTTCATAATTAAATTAAATTTCAGCATAACATAAAGAGTGGGCCGCTGCATTGTCTATGCTTCAAGCCTAAAGGATACTTGCGTGAGGGGGCATGTTAGATATATAAAACCATTCCTGGATGTTGACCTAGTAGCTTAAGCTTTTTGGAGTGTTGGGCCTTGACACATATCAATGATATCATCGTATCCGTAATGGAGGCTAAGATATATCACATTACCTGCATGATGTGCTTCTGAAAGCTTCAGCCACAAGTTCTAGTTGGGTTTCTGTTTATTCCCCTTTTTGAGTACACTGGGAATTGTTACCATGATCTGAACCTATGACCCTACCCAAATCCCCACTCACTTGAGCTATGCTCAGGTGGGTTGTTCTTTTGATGAAGGCATCCGTTTCACACACTTCTAAGTTTTTTGTTAAAAGTATTTTTGACTGCTGAAACTTGGTATTTCACTTGCAATTCTTTGCTTGTGCAATTTCTACTTGGTGGCAAAGAAGCTTGTAAAGTTTGCGATGTCTATGTCATTATTTTCTTGTATTCAAATTAATTTTAGTTGAACTAAAATGACTATGTTTTAGAAATCTATTGAAGGCTTGGTGGACTGGGCCAAATTGTATGAATCTTTCATAAGTGATTCATAAATCTTTTCACCAGTAAAGTCTTATGCAAAATTTGCAAATTAGAAATTTTAAATTCTTGTAAGAAGCCCAACATTTGATAGTTTAATGCTCGTCACAAATTAGCATGTAATGTTCATGGATTTTCTGAATGACATGCGTGTTTTTGTCTTACTGATGGGATGATGCCTTCAGACTAGCGGAATTCAATCACACACTTTGTCCATGCTTGTGAATGATGCTCCCGGAGTTCTAAACATTGTTACAGGGGTATTTGCTAGAAGAGGCTATAACATTCAGGTTTGCTTCATCAGTGTTGTATTTTACTTTTATATTTGTGTAAAATTACATTCACATAAGTCTAGCCCTTTATTTTCTATGTCTTCCCATCTGCTTGAATCTGCCCTTTATTATTTCCAGAGTTTAGCTGTAGGACATGCAGAAGTTGAGGGACTTTCTCGAATTACAACAGTGGTTCCTGGCACAGATGAGTCAATTGGCAAGTTGGTGCAGCAACTTTATAAGCTAGTAGATCTGCATGAGGTTCAAATTCTCAACTATCAAAAAGAATGCTTCACATCCTATAAATAAACTGTTTGCTTTGAGCTTTATATTTTTTAGTATCACTGTTCATAGTACCCTCTAGCGCTTTGAGTAAGGTCTCCTCCAGTATCCTAGTAGACACAGAAATGGACATATTATAAAGCGGCTTGTATTTAATTATGGGCTTAGCCCAACATGTGACCTGACTGGAAAAGACTGGTGCGACCTGACAAGGATTTTTCAAGGAGATTTGTGGTGGAAGCAGAGGGACCAGGCTGATAGGCCCAGATCCACAGCCAACCACTAATCTCAGCGGGGAGTGAAGAGCACCCCCTGCCTGGGCGATTCTTATGGACTAAATCTCAACAAGAAGAATTTCAGTGTATGGGGATTAGGGTTTCAGCATTGGGTGGCCACTTTGTGTAATCTTCATTAATCATAGTAAATTTTCCAAGTTTCACCTATTGATGTAGGGCTATAGTTTGCTGTAGATCGAAACACTTTAAATTTCGTGTCTATCTTTCTTCTCACTGTTTTCTGTTTCACTGTTTGAGCACCTGGTTACAGCAGGATATATGTCTTGGCAGCCTCTATTGGGATTTAAATAATGGCCTTCTCAATAACAAAATTGATTATTTGCAGTATTAAATGTTTGGGTGGATTTTTATGTTTGCTGATTGTATTGTATATGAATAATAAAAGACTATTCTTAAAACCGATTCGCTTACAATGGATGATCTTATTTGAGAAACGTTACTAGTTCTTGGGTGCCCTGATATTCCTGTGTTCTTAAAATCAGTAAATCCAAACAACTTGCTTTAAATCGCTTACTTGAAATGTAAATCTTTATCTGCCTTTCTTCAGTTTTCCTTTGTATTAAAGCATTGAGAGCAATATTGATTGAGATAGTGCATAATGGATCTTTGGTTTTTAAATTCTTTCTCTTTTACTTTATAGCTGCCAAACATCTGTGTCTGAGCATTTGCTCACTAGTTCAATCACATGTTTAACTGACATTTCTCCAGGTTCGTGATATCACCCACATGCCATTTGCTGAACGAGAATTGATGCTAATAAAGATTGCTGTAAATGCTGCTGCTCGACGTGATGTCCTCGATATTGCCAGCATTTTTAGGGCTAAAGCTGTTGATGTATCTGATCACACAATAACCGTTGAGGTGAATTATTATTGTAGACTAAGTGATAGAGCATCATATTTAATTAAACTTATGTTGATACTAGTTTACCAGAGAGAGAACGTTGAATTTAGCATCTATAATATACTTAAAATTTGTACTAGAACCAATTCAGTTTAGGCAAAATTTACCATGCCACAAGGTCTCCAGTGCCTGCCACGCTGGCAGTTTAATGACTGTTGGATCCTGCATCCAGTTTTGTTTAAACAGTCAACAAAGCGACCAACAGGCCAGGGTACTGGTGCCTTCGGTTTATCATATAGGTCTTTTCTAGGAGACAGGATTATAACATCAAGCTATTTAGTGAGCATCTTAAGAATCCGGTTCTTCCTGTTGTCTGCAGCTTTCCACACTAGTTTATTAATGTGTGGAGGTGGTTAGGCATTAACAATAATGTTATGCAGTTGCAAATATTACCTGCAAATTTTTCTCATCTCGATGTATATAATTTTAGGTTTAAGTAGGCATTGAACCTCCACCTTTGTAACTTTATATTATCCTTCTTTCAGATGACTATTAATGGTCATATTGGGGCACTGAGATGATGTTTTTCCTCAAAAAGCATAATAAAGTAGAAGTTAGCAAGTGGTGACAACACATTGGTGCAAACTTGTTGACATTGCTTCTAAGTTAATTATTTCTCCCTTCCCACTAGAGTTATGGTTATTAAACAGCAGTGATTTTTACTTAATGAGGTTAGGCTGAAGAAATAAAAAATGGGAATTTGATTTCATGTTTCTTTTTGATGTATTTACTTTTCCTACTTTTGCAACTTCTGTAAATCTAAATGAAATTACTGACTTCTGATCCTTTAGCTTTTTAAAATTGTTTTTGGAACTAATTGATATGCTCTTATTATCTCTAGCTTACTGGAGATCTGGACAAGATGGTTGCATTGCAGAGATTGTTAGAACCGTATGGCATTTGTGAGGTTTGTCTTATAAATCTTTTCCCCTTGTTAGATATTTTTGCTGAGGCAGTTGACTTGTTTAAGTACCTTATTCCATATATTTTTAGTCATATTTGATGCGTTTGCTGCCCTAAATGAATTCCGTAATTCTGCTTTAGATGGTTTACTTAGCTGCTTGTATTTTCTTCTTAGCCTTACGTTTCTTTTACTTGTCAAACTATTCGTACTGTAGAAAAGAAACTCTTCTGCATGGTTCTGAAATGTTCTGGTCTTGGGTAAGGTGGCATTGTTTTCTTTTGATGCTCCTTTGACTTTAGAGGAGTGAAAAAAGGATGAATGGGTCTAGACAGACGTGAGAGCTTAGTCATTCTTACCTCTCCCTACTCATTTTTGTTCATCAATGAAGCACGCTTTTAGCCATTATTTTTAAAAACCAAATTGGTGAGTGAAACAATCAAGGGAGAGGTTCAAGAGTTAGCCTTTCAATCGGTAATTCAAATATATGCATATTTTTAATAAAAACAAAAATATATACTAAAATATATCACAATGAATAAATACATACATATCATATTTTTTGATGTGAATATATAGGTAAAATATAAATAACTAAATACAAATATTAAAATAGAGTTTTTTATTTTTTAATAAAATAATTTTTAACCATGTAAAGGGATATTATCTATATAAAACTTTGCTTCCTTTTAGCAAGGAAACAAGCTGGCCTAGTGGTTGGCCCTTGTGCTTCACCATCCATGCTGTACTGGGTTTGATTTCCTGCTTAGTCTTTCTTGCATTGTGTGCTGTACTCCATCTTGAAGGTTCAAGGTCCAAATTCCATTTGGAACAGGTGGGATGTGATTTATAAGAAGGGATAGGCTACCTCTATTGTACAGCCTTTAATTGACAATAATAATAACAATAATAATGATATGGTGTTATACATACTGTCACATTACCAAACCTGAGCCGGTCCAACCCACCAAACTTGTGCTGGATCAACGGTTTGGCGCCGAACGGGCCGGTTAGCTGTGGTTCAAAGATAGTATTCTTCCATTGCAGTTCTGAGTTGTGATGGGACTGGACCATTAGCTGGCTCCGTCTTGTTTTTAGACTATGCTCTTAGCTCTTGCATCCTATTGAACTGTGCTCCCAACTTTTAATCCAGTTTTTCTGATGTTTCTTCTTGTTTTAAGGTGGCAAGAACTGGGCGCATAGCACTAATCCGCGAGTCAGGTGTGGACTCCCGGTACTTGCGTGGATATTCTTTTCCTTTATAATTGCTTCGTCTGGGTGAAACACTGAAGCTTGCGCGATAGGTGTGGAGGTTCGGTCTTTGGCTGGTGGAACTTGTACTTCCTCTTAAGATTCTTGCTAGGGTGTGGTTTGGAATGATAAATTTTATGATTTGATTTTATTTATAAATTAAATTGTTTGTTTGGAAAATTATAAAATAAGAATTAATATAATTTAAAAATTCATAAAATCTAATAAATTTTAATTAGGTTAGTTTAAAATTTTTTTTAAAAATGAAAAAATGAGTAAATTTTATATAAAATTATTATTATATTTTTAATAAAGATATAATAATCATATTATTATAAGTGTAAAAATATATTTTTTAAAATAAATTAATTTAATTTTTTTAGTGTATTTTAAATATTAAAATTAATTTTTAATTTAATTCAATTTAATTCAACGTAATTTGATTTAATTTAATTTTAATTTTTATGATTTTAAATACACATGGTATTGAGTGTTGACGACATTTCTGATAAAAGAAACTATTTTCTTTTCTCACCTTCTCTTTTTTTTTGGGGGTGAAATTTAAATATTCGTTATGTGGAGCCTGTCTGCTAAACCTAGGGATTGTTTGGTTCTCACTTTTTTTTTAAAAAATATTCCAGATTTCATTAATGCTAATTTTCATGTTTGGTTGTACAAAATATTTCTTAGGATAATTCTGGCGGGTGAGCAAATTTTATTGAAAAGAAAATGGGTTTAAGTGTATATTTGTTATAGGATAAAAATGAGAGTAAAAAATTTATTAATAAATTTTATGTATAAAATTATAATAAAATTTATCTATAAATATTTTACTTTTACTTTTATTTACATACCAAACTAAATCCTACATTTCTTGTCCATTATGGCATGCTGGAATTTGGGGCCCATTGTTGCCTGTCTCGTTTCTTTCTTTTGGGCTTTGAAGCCTTGACAGTGTTCTTGGTTTTTCGCTATGTGGTGCGATTTCAATAAGTTGTAATTTCCCGACCCAAAAAAAAAAGATAATTTCAAACTCTATTGACATGGGAAATTTGGAACGTCAAACATCTTGATACGTGAAAACTAGCAATCTGAATAACTACATGTCAGAGTAAACAAAAAAAAAAAAGAATGACTAAATGTCAGCTACCCAAAGAGATTGTTTAATAGGAGCCGCTAGTGCTAGAGAGTCACATTTAGGCAATAATTTTAAATTGTGATTGAGATTGTAGATGTGGTTATATTGTGATTGTCATAACTGTGTACAATAGTAAAAAAATACAGTTGATGAAGGTAATCGTTTTGTGGTTGCAGAAAGACAATAATATTGCAGTTGCGTTGCGGTTGAAAAAAAATATTATGACTGGAATTATGATTGCTGATTGCAATTTAAAACATTAGACAGCACCATTCATCATGTAACCTATATTCATCATGTAACCTATATCAACTGTATGAGTGATGAAATAAGATTTTGACAGCTTACAATAATCGTAATAGATGGGATTGTGGTGTTTTATGTTGCTCATTCTTCTCTGTTCTCCATCCAACGCCATTGCACATTTCACACTCCATTTACAAAGCCTTTATGTGGTATTATCTGTAGTATTATTGCTTACTTACCCCTTTTGCTCAGTTTCCTTGTTACAAAACCTAGTTTCATTTGCCAAAGCCCTTTGGTGGTATTATTCCGTTATATCTAAATAGTGATTGGCATTTTGATGTGAAATGTTGGATGATTTTAAGGTGAAATGTTTGAATAAAGACATAGCTCTTCAAGAGTTAGGATTACAAGATAAGACTCATCTTGGATCGAAGAACTGGTGACTTGGTTTCTTAACTAGTTCGAGTTGCTTATCAAACTAGTTATGTTATCGATCCAGTATAAACCAGATTGAACTAATTGGCCGTTATACGACTTAGTTGATGTGCTTAAGTTGTTGACTCAATAGACTCACTAATTGACAATATTAGATTTTTTTTATATAAAATGTATTATAAGAATTAATTACTTGTGTAGTGAATGTCATTGATGTGAAATTAACTTATTTTTTCAATAATTTAATATTATTTTACGTGTTTTTATTAACAATTGATATACTAATTAATTTTATATAGTTTGACTAGCGAGTCAACCAGTGACTCTTCCAAGTTGATACTGGTTTGAGTTTTATAACTATGGTATTACATAGAATAATGTGAATAAATTTTTTTTAAAATGTGTAGTCATAACTATGTATATATTTATGACTCCACTTCGATTTCTCATGCATAAACTTTCTTATTAACTTATAAAACTAATGCTTGTTCTTATTGTAATTGCAATACAAAATTATAATTAAATATATGCAACTATTATTAGTGAAATTTAATAATAATGTAATTAATGTTATTCCACCAATCCAAAATGAATTTCTTTTACTAAATTTAGTTTTCCCATGTGGTTCCTTTTTTTTTTTTGGTACATTGGAAACCAAAAAAACACAGAAGGCTAACTACAAATGGAGGAGATTGCTATACTATCTAGAAGGAGAGATGAACCCAGAGTAGGAGGGGGGAGCACTAGAAAACTAGCTTATTCACCCCTTGGCACCCATCTTTGCCTAGAAATATGCACAATGCCGAAAAGCTTCCGTTGGCTAGTCCTCCAGACTAGTCCTCCGTCGTGGATTGGAGCAAAATGGGAGTAAGCTTAGATGTAGACATACCTAAAAGTGACCCCTTATGTGCTTAAATAGAGGAAGAAAGACCATTGAGTTTAAGGTGATAGGTTAAATATTTCATTGAGTCCAGTTAGAGCCTGTCGATCTAAAGGGGAGAGTTGGCATGGGACAAACATCACCCAAGTAGGTTATCATCTCCTGATTGGTTGAGTTTATTCTTCGAAGAGTTATATCAACACTCCAATCATTGTCTCCAAGCACCATATTATTCCTCCAACACCAACACCACCAAAGAGGCTAGAAAAAGGTTACTATGATTCATCTTCAAATGACCCTCAATCCAATTGGTGATTGGTGATATCCCCAGAGAAGAAGTTTTGGAAACTACCAAACCCAAGCCACAAAGACACTTCCTTCGAACGAGAACAATCACTTAAACAAAGCAGAGAATCTTTCGAAGAGCAAAAGCACCTGGTACAGTTTGCAGTGCTAACAAGACCACGATGGAAATGCATAGCATTTGTAGGAAGAGCACCATGCAACGTGAGCCACATTCATAAACTCATTTTAATTTAATCCTTCCATCTATGTGCCATTATTTATTAAATAGAAATGATAATATGTTATCATTAAGAGTAATGTGGTGTTATTGTTTTCTAGCCTGACACTTGAACAGTTTTAACAATTAAATTTGCTTACAATTTGATCCTAACATTTGAACTAACTTATAATTCAATTCTTAAAATTTAAATTAACTCACAAAATAAGGTTTTTTTTAAGTGAAACAAAATCAATGAGTCACTGTTTAAGTGCCACATTGGAAGTAACAATACCATAATATTCTTAATGATAACACATCATCATTGTAGTTTGGCGGATAACAACCACAAATAAGGGATTAAATTGAGGTGAATTTACGAATGTTAGGGACTATGAGAAAATCAAAATTTCGAATGAAATTGATAATGAAATCAAATATTGAAAACTATAATAGGGTTTTAGTCTAATTTTAAATTTATTTAAAATCACGTTAATTTAAAAGCACAATAATATAAGTTACAAATTTTATAAAATATCACATCAGATTATACTATAGCCGTAGAATTTATTATCAATAAACACTCGCGAAAGAACTAAGATGTGAGTTGACTATGAAGAAAGAGAACCCTAAAACAAATTTTTTACAATTGAGCTAGTGTGAACGATTTGGGGGTGAAGGGTGATTAGGCGCTTATGCAAGTGATGAAGGTCCCAAACAGGATTGTATAGAGTTGTTTAGACGAAGCCAAAAATTAACACAATCATTTTAAACATAAAACAGCTGTCTGACACATAAGTTTACATAATTATTTACTGTAAAATGATTATGTGTCATTTTTTTTATTGATTTAATCTACACAACTTATGTAAAATTATGGTATTACTAGGATATCCTAATTTTTGTTTTCTAAAAAGCTGATTTGTCAAATATTTATTAATTATTATTTTTTATACTTCCCAATTTTCTTGAAAAAAAGAGCCATGCTAGATATATTCCTAGTGGAATTCAGTTTCTTTAATGAGAGATCCTCATCGAATTGACTCAAAAGATCAAGCTTTGAACGAGATCCTCGAACTATTTAAAATTCCTCATATTAAGCCATTAAAATCCTTTGCCAAAATCTCCCTAGAATTTGGAAATTCCTCCAAGTAATTATAGCAATCATTGTTAAATGATTTGAAATGATAGCTAAAATTGAATTACACTTTAAAATTGATCCAAACACAAGTCATAGAATTTGGTGTCATGCTGTTTTGAGGCCTATGGCCTACAACTCCATAATCTGTAAACTTCAACAAAAGTTCTCACATGTTTGTTTTACGAATGGTTATTCTATGGAATTGGAATAGAATGAGATTGTAATGTGTAATATCTAATACCTTTAAGCCACCTTTTAGTGCTTATTTTTTGATACATAATTTAGAGAAAAAAAAAAGAAGAAAAGGGATAAGCTTTAAAAGAAAAAAAAAGGTTGGAATAAGTACACAAAAGAAAAGAAAGCAAGGTTGATAACTCTATGAAATAGAGTTATTTAGTCTCATTTTGTACATTAAAGTAGACAATGTCCTTAGTATTTGCATTAAAAATCTTAGTTTTATTCTAATTTTAATTAAAATGTTCTTTATCTTAGTTGTTTAATGTTTATTCAGTATTTTCATGATCTTTTTCATCAAATTACTAGAGTTTTTATCATTAATAATACTATATATGGATTAATATATGGTGCTTTTTAGGTGAATGACTATAGAAAAGGTCTAAAGATAAGAGAAAGTGAAGGTTTGAGCACTTAGTGAAATTTTTGATTGAAAGACTTGAATTTTGATGAAAGACATTCAGACCTAATTGTCTTCCTTGGAGCATATCTCAGGCTACAAACCTCGGACTAAGATGATCTTAGTGGTTATAAAAAGCTAAGAAAGAGATCTACAACTTTGATATAGACATCAAAATCCAGTTATGCCGTTCTGAGGGTGAAAATCAGCACGCAAAGCAGAAATGTGTTGCGGTTAGGACTGTCAGACCTTTGTGGAGTAAAATGATGATATCTTGAGCTAGATAAGTCCAACTGAGGTGATTCTAAAGCACAGTGAAAGCTGAGATATAGGGCTGCAACTTCTTTGTTTGAGGTTAAGAGCTAGTTTCCTATCGATCAGATGCTACAGGACTTTGAAGTTGACAAATGCTGCTGAAACCCGGAATGGGCCAATGTACGAGAGAGTTTTATTAATAATAGGACTCTTGTAATTTTAGACAAAAGGGAGTTTTCTTTGAGAACAACATGCTCTGCCCTAGAAGAGAAGCCATCAACCCTTCAAGACCTTGAAGATGAAAAGTTTGAAGATTGAAGATTTGGATCCGCAATTTGCTTCTTCTTTTTCTTCTTTGATCTCTTGTTTGTTGTCATGACAGTGGAACTCTTTGGATTCTTGTTCTTGTTTCTATTTTTCATTATGAACTAAGTTTTTCATTCCAGGATTGCAATTGAACCCTTCATGCAATTTGAATATTTCTTTTTCCCTTCTTTCTTAATTTAATGAAGATTGAGTTGTTTATTTTATCTTGTTATTCATGCCTTTAATTGATTGGCAACCAGTTAGAGTAATTAGGTAAATTTGAATTGAACAAGGGAAAGAGAATTTGGGTTTGAACCATAGATGAAATAACACATGTTCAAATCATTTGGTCATCGAATGAGATGATTTGTTTGTGAGATAGGGATATACTTGTAAACTATGTGTAACTATGATTAGGGCTTGATCTTAATGCTTTCTTCTTTAGTTTGTTCTCATAGGTATATAGGAAATGAATTAAGAGGGATACCATATAAAAGAATTAGATCCTTAGGTTAATAATTCATAATAATTAGATAAGATAAGAAGAAATTAAGGGGTTTCAAATGAAATATTAGGGGATATTGTAATCCTAGGCTCATTCATATTGGTAATTTCATCTTTGATTTCTAGTTTGTAAATTTTTCTTTCTTGATTTTTATTAGAATTTAGAGATTTAACTCATCTTACTATCAGTTAGATAAAGTTAGGATTATCCAATTTTAGTACTTAGCATTAGTATAGATACCAATTTTTGAGGGAATGATATCTTTTCACTTTATTACTTGTTTGACATGTGCACTTGTGTAGATCTGCTTTTAGATCAACAAAAGTTTGTTATTTAAGTCACACATCGAAGAAAGAAATTTTATGTTATTTTAATTTAAAGTCATACGTCAGAAAAATGGTAAACCTTTTCTCCTAGGAACGGTTATATATAGATCGAAGGTAAACAAATTTAGTTGTCTTTTCTCTCTGCCCGTAAAAATAGTAAGAGATTATAATAAAATTTAGAAGTAGGATCTGATGTTGATTTAGATTTCAGATTATTCTACTTTGAGCTAATTTTTAATGTTATAAAACGGTACAAGGAACCTCTAGTTTATCAAGGTGAATTGTTGGAGGAAGACCCGATTGAAAATTGATAGTACTGTGAGTAGTTTCTATCTGTCATACATCTATTTGAAATTTCTTTTAAATTCCATGATAGATTTTATTTTAGAATTTTTGTTTTGAATATATTAGAGTTTTAGGTATTCTTGGGACAAGCAACATTTTGAAAAACTCACTATTGGCTTCTGAGCATGGTTAAAATGCATTATTGGTTTATTTGATAATTTTGTTGTCATAAATATATTGATCATGGCTTTGGAACAATTATGATAATTGTTTTATATATCAGTTTTGGACCAATGATGATTATTGTTATATACAATGATTTTTGGGCCATTAACGACAATTGTTTTAAAGTATGGTTTGGCACTATATTGATTGTTGTTACAAGCATTAGTTGCTTATAAAAAGCATATTTGAAAAATATTTTTTAGTGACTTTTTTGATGTTAGAAAATGCTCAATTTGAAATAAGATTTATTTTAATAAATTAGGATTTTTATTTCTGCTTGAAAATTTATTTTCTTAAAGAATATGTTACTATATATTTTTGTAAATTATTTTCTTAGGAGAAAATCATGTTAGAATGATGTGCTTAATAGCAGTAAATGTTAGCCTGGTGCTCCTTGTATAATCAAATTTGATCCTAACTAGCAGGGGATACTAGTCAAGTAGGTCACGTGGGTTAGATATCATTCGAGTATGACACTTGTCAGTTTAAGTTTTAAGTTTGTCAGATTCAGTTCAATCCTTGGGCTTGTCAGATAGTTATTTTATTTGCGAGTTGAGTACTTGGCCAGTTGTGGTTCTGCCAAGTGAATTCTCTCATATATTTTATGTTTTAATCGGTTACTTTAGATTTTAATTATATTGAAAGTGTTGATTTAGTGACTTACTATTTTGTGAAATCTTTGTGACAGAAATTATTATGGTCACATCTTTGTACTATTTTATTTTATAAAGCATTCATAAGATATTATTATTCATTAATTCTTAATTAATTCTCTTTATACATACACTTTTTAACAATTATTATTTTATATCTTTTTATAGAAAAACATCTGCCTTCGCTTGTCTTGTTTTTTGTGTAGTAGATATTAACTGCTCACTAAATTGTAAACTCATCCAAATTATATGTTTTTCAGATACAGAGATAATGAGACTGGTTTGGTTTTACTCATATGATTTGATCGAGGGAGTCTTCAATTATTTGGTAAGCTCATCACATTATTTGTGTAGGCAAGTTTTGTTTATGATTTTGAATTTGGAAGCCTAGCAAGCTTACTCTTAGATGTGCCTTATTATTTCTACAAGTAGAATCTATGTTAGTATCGTATATGTTAATTAGAGATTGAATTTACAATATTTATTTTTGAATGAATTGTTGGTGATCATAATTCACTTGTTTGATATTTTGTAAGTTTGAATTTATAAAGTATAAGTGTTTTTGGATTAAAGTATTTATGAGGTCTTTTGATGGTTATTTTGAATTGTTAGTTCAGAGTTATATTTTTGAGACTTGTGTGGTGTAATATCTACTCCTAATTTATAATACGTTATATAGCTCCTTATTGCGCTAATCTTATATTATTGTTTATTGTTATTTCTTGTCTTATTTGAATTTTTATTATTATTTCTCTCCAAAACATAGGAAATTACCTATGGAAACTAAGAACCTAGTAAGATGCCAAGTGAAATAGTGTAAAATTAGCAGTGGCAATTTTGTAAAATTAGATGTATGAGAAGGGGCATTTTCATCCAATGAAAATGTAAAAAATCAATAATTAGCTAATTAGCCACATAATTCTCTAGTTAACTTCTAATTAGTTTTTAGTTAGATTAAGTAACAATATAATGAATTAACCAATGAGAAAATGACACTTAGAAAGTCATGTGTAAGTTCATGGTTGGTTAAAAGAAATGGCCAATGGGAGTGCAACATATGGAGGTTTGTGATTGGCTAGGGTTGTAATGATTAAACAATCATTACTTAGTTATTTTAACAAAATCAAACCAACTAGACACTATTCAATTAATTTATTTTGGTTTAAATGTAATTAAATCATCATGACTAAGGCCACCTAAGGGAACTAAATGGGTTTCTCTCATCCATTAAAGACTAAAGACAAGAGATAAGATATCTTAAATTAAAATAAACAAAACAAATAATTCCTAAAGAATCCTAGGGGCTAGGCCAAATAGAGAGAGAAGAAGGAAAGAAAAAGAAAAGAAAAAGAAAAGAAAAAGAGACAAAGAGAGAGAGGAAGAGGTCAAGGCTAAGAAGAAAGGAAGAGAAGAAAGAAAGGAAAAAAAGAAGGAGAAGGGAAAAATAAGAAGAGTAAAACTAAAGATCTTGTTTTTAAGAGGTAGGTGTTTAAACTTGCTCTTTTTAAAGATTCTAAGTTTCATAATTGTGGTTTTTATGGTTTTTGATACTCTTGAATCCATGGAGATTTGGGTATTTTGAGTTTAAGTTGAATATAAATGGTTTATAGCATCGTATTTGTTAGAAATACTTTGATAAAGATTATGGTTAAGTGTTGTTTAACTTTCTTTTCTCAAGAATTTCCATCTATGGTTCATGGGGTTAGATCTTTGTTATGGCTTGAATCTTGATAAAATGAATAGAAATGGATGTTTTGATGTGGGTTAGTGTTATTTTACACTAAAACTAGACAAGAAATAGCTTGAATGACTTAGTTTTTCCACCTTTTATGTGAAGCAAATTTCCACTTAGAAGTTAAAAGAAAAATAAGGTCTCTTAAGGGATATAGAATTAGGCCATATAAAGCATAAGACCCTAGGTGTGTTAATCTTATACAAAGTGATGTTTACGTTTTATTGGAAGCCATAATTAGGCTTATATGAAGGTTTTAATGAAATAAAAACCCTTGGGAAATTAGGCTTATTGTTTTGGCCTAGGAGGAAAATTTAACCTCTTGGTTAAGTGTTTATGTATTAAGGTAGAAGATGACATATCAAATAAGTTTAGAATAGCTTTGAATAAGTAAAGGTACTAGAAAGCTTTATGTATGGATTTTAGGACTAGTGCACTTATACTTATGGCTTAAGGTATGATTTTAAGGTAAAAGTTTAGCTAATGATGACTAGTGAAAGTATTAGATGCCTTGGAATCATACTTGGACCAATTAGATGCTCATTATAAATAAAATGAAAGAAAATAATGAAAGTTTTAGATATGATCCTCAAGAAAAGAAAATGCAAAAGAGGTGATCCTAGGAAATGATCCCAAAGTTCGAAATCCCTAAAGATTTTAAAAAATATTAAAGAAAATATAATGGAAATGATCCCGAAGTTCGTGATCCATGAAAGTTTTACATATGTCTATAGTTCACCAAGTGTGTGGATAAGTTGAGTGAAATTTACTCGAGAGAATGGAATCACCACTTATGTTTTAGGGGACGCCCTATACCAATGAAAAATTCTCACTCATGATGATGTATATGATGTTTGGACCATATAAGCAAAGAAAGATTAAGGGGGCTAAGCCTTATGATGTAAAGCCTATGAGCATGTAATTGGAAGAAAGTTTAATGTTTGAGTATGTGTGATGAATTATTCATATTCTGACCATGGATTATTATTCTAATCATAAAATTGTTTTTTGTAATTTATACAGCTGGAAGCACCATGGTTTTACTTTTTTGTTTTTATACTGTTTAGATTCCTACTGAGAATTTTGAAATTCTCACCCTTTGAGTGTGGTGTTTCCAGATTTGCTAGACATTGAGTAAAGATGCGTATTTACCTATTCATAGAAGTTAAGGTAGATTGGGTATACTCGCCCTAGGAAGATGCCTTTATGTTAGTGGTGCAGAATGTGAGTTGTAGATATTTCATGTAGTACTTTATAGTACTACAAAAAGCTGCATTTAGAAAACATACATGGTCTAGTACTGGCCACTTAATTTTTTTGATGTATACTTGTATATGTTGGATGTAGGTGGTCATCTGTATGTATGTGACAATAATGTAGTATGCTTGTTTTGGAGTGTATGATGAAGTATGTATATGATAATGATATAATAGTTAAATTCGTGGTTATATTACATGTAGATCATCTCTCCCAAGTTGGTAACAACCTCCAAATATAATCAAAGGAAAAAAAAAATATAGATATATTACAATTACTTACGTAATCAATTTAAGAAATTCAAATAAATAGTATAATCACGTAATAAAATAAAAAATTATATTCTAATAAATTTATTGTCATGTAATTAGCTTTTATATTCAATTAAATAATAAAATAAATTTATTTCTTATTTTTCTCTTTTGGATTTAACGTTTAGAATTAGTAAGTGGCACTATACCAAGTAGGTAAGGTGTTACATGTGGCTTGGTTATGCTCACGATAAGCCATTATCATATGCAGATCATCGACTCCCAGCTCATGATCAAGGCACTACAAAAAGCCTACTAGGAAGTTCTTTTTCTTTGTTGATCATCATATATCCAGCTCATTTCATTTTTATGTTATGAGTATTGTCTGTGTTTTGATTCTACCTTTCTTGATGATCCTACTAATGGCATTGGTTAAAAGAAAATTTGAGGTCAATGTCAGTAGAAAAATGTTGTTAATAGTTAAGATGTTCAAATCCTGTTTATTAATCAATAGATGTGGTTATATTGAAAGGGATAGATTGTTAGAATAGATTTTATCCTTATTTCCAAACTCAAAATATATTTGATAGGAGAAATACATAAAAACACATAGTCTTCCATCCCGAACTCCAAGGGACGGCGTCTCTGATCTAATAGAATTTCTGTCGACTCTAAGTAGTTACTAAACGATATCAAATTAATTTAACATTGTCATTAGCTTCTTAAATTAAATCTGGCTCCACAAGTTTGGACTTGTTAGTCTCAAACTAACTAATTGGTGATCTACATCATCTCCCACACAAGGCCTCAAAAGGTGCCATATCTAAATACTAAGACTAAACCCATTATTATAAGCAAACTTCAGCAAAGGTAAATGTTGGTCCTAACTTCTTACAAGGTCTATAACACAAGCACGAGGGATATCTTACATGATATAAATGGTTCTCTCTAGTTGATCATCATTCTAAAGATGAAAAGTTGTACTCAAATTCAATAGGTACTCAAAGTTGTCTGAAAAGATATCTAATCAGAGATGAAATACATGGGTACACCATGCTGAAGATAGTATCTCATCCAAATAGAGCTTCGCATATTGAGTCATTGTGAAAATGGTTTTCATAGGAAAAACATGTAAAGACTTTATTAACCATTCTATAATTTCCCAAACTGAGTCATTAGGTCATTAGAAAATTTGTTACAAAATTTATATAAATTCTTTCATACTTCCATTCAAGTTTATTTATTTGATGCAACAAATCTACTAACTTTTAATGCTCAACCTTCACTTGTTAACACATCAGCATCTAAACACAAACTCTACTATATCCTCATTTATAGTTTCTTACCTATAAACTTCTATTCCATGTAGCTATCTAGGGTATACATAAACATTTAATAATCATATTTTATATTTAAAACATCATACTAAAACAAAATGTCTCACATTACATTAGACCTTAAAGAATCAATTCTCAATTTGCGAATCAGTTGGGCTCAAGATTTCTTTAATGCTACATTGCTAAACTATGATCACCCTAAAGCAAAACAATTCATTCAAATGTCAATTTTTGACATGCACAATTCATATCTTAACAATATTTTTTAGTGAGTTTTCTCATGTTAGAAAATATTCTCTTTGAAATAAGATTTATTTTAATAAATTTGGATTTTTATTCCCACTTGAAAATTTATTTTCTTTAGGCATATGTTACTTATATTTTTGTAAATTATTTTTTTGAGAGAAAACCATGTCAGAATGCTGTACCTAACAGCAGTAAATATTAACTTGGTGCACTTTGTATAATCAAATTTGATCCTAACTAATTGGGGAATACTAGCTTAGTAGGTTAAATGGATTAGATATCATTTGAGCATAGGAAGAGTTAAGTAATTAAAATAAATACCATGAAGTACTATTGCTAGACCAAAAAGTAACCATTGGGTAATGATATGCGTGCATGGAAAAATTTATGGGAAAGATAAGAATTCTATGTAATCTTAAGTGATGTCATGAAGATAATTAAATTTTTAGTTAATTAATAAAGACAGTGATTAAATTAAATAATTTTAATAAAATTTATTGGTAAAAGAATTTTATCTCTAGTAGTGAATGAAAAATAGGTCAATAAAGTGTGAAAATTTATATGTAATCAAATTAAGATATAAAATTCTTTTTATTTTAATTTTCATTAACCAAATAAATATATCATCCTACGATAATCATGGAGAGAAACTGATTTACCATAGATAAAAAATTATCCAACAAATCTATTAAAATAACAGTACCTTAAAACAATGCCACGGAAACACCACCTGCCACTCATCATCTCTCCTCACTCCACACATAATCACTGCACCCACAATAAAATCCCACTCCCCTACTCTTAGTTATTAAGGCACGGCCAGCCCAAGTCCACCACCCACATTCCATCCTAGTTTTTGTCACCTGCAAGAAGAGGAAAACAGAGAGAGGGTGAGAGCAAGAAGCTGGAAAATACCTAAGAAGCTGTATGAGGGAGAAAACCTGAAAATTTGGCCACACTGTAGTGGAAGACTTTGTAGAGGGAAGCAAGAGCTGTCTTCTGCAACTAATTTTTCCCTGTTTCGGTGTTTCTAAAGGTAGGAATCTCGACACAATCTTATTCTGTGAATTTGTGACGATACGTAAATTAAAAAAAGATTAAGATGAGTTTTAAAAAAAGGAGATAAGTTTTTTAAAAAAAACAAAAAGAGAAGTGGTTGTTATTTAAGTCCCATATTGGAGAAAAAAAGTTTTATATTGTCTTAGTTTTAAGTCCCACATGAAAAAACTAGTAAATTCCTTTCCCTCAAGAATGGTTATATATAGACTTTAAGGTAAACAAACTTAATTACCTTTCCCCTCTAGGCTTTTTGTAAAAGAGTAAGAAGTTCTAGTAAATTTTGGGAGTAGGATATGATATCGATTCAGATTTTGAGTTTCCTGACTTAAGTTAAGTGAGCAGATATTTTTTTTTGGCATTTTTATGTTTTTATTTTATTTTATTTTTTTTCATTGGGCAATGTTGAGTAGTAAATTTAGACTTTGGCGTATAGAAATATTTAGAATTTAGGAATTCAACTAGAAAATCAAGTGTTTATAATTGATATTGAATTATTGGTGTTTTCTATTGTTATAAAATGGTACAGAAAACCTCCAATTCATTAAGGCAAATTGTTGGAGGAAGACCCTATTAGAAATCGCTAAGTACTTTGAGTGGTTACTATCTGCTATATGTGTATTTATGATTTTTAAGCCTCAAACGAATTTTAGAATTTTTATTTTGAATATATTAGAGCCTTAGGTACTCTTGAGATAAGTAAAATTTTGGAAAACTTACATTTGGCTTCCGAGCATGGTTATAACAAACTGTTAGTTGAATTTATTAATTTTGTTGATAGAAAATATATTGATGATAGTTTTGGAATAATTATGATAGTTGTTTCATATAGAGTTTTGAACCAATGATAGTCATTGTTACAGATAATGGTTTTTGGACCATTAATAGTAATTGTTTCAGAATATGATCTAACACTATATTGATAGCTATAGGCATTAGTTGCTTATGAAAAGTATATGTGAAAATATTTTTGAGTGAGTTTTCTGATGTCAGAAAAATGTTCTCTTTGAGATAAGATTTATTTTAAATTAGAATTTTTTATTCACATTTGAAATTTATTTTATTGAGGAATATCTTACTGTATGTTTTTGTAAATTATTTTCTTGGGAGAAAAATTATGTCAAAACACTACATCCAATAGCAATAAATGTTAGCCTTGGTACAATTAGGATTAGACTCTGCATAGAAGATGTTAACTTTATGTTAAGTTAGTACACATGGGTTGATTATGGATTTGGAGCGTGATACTCATTAGTTCAAGCTTAGAATTTGTCAGATTAGTTAGTTTACCTGTGAGTTGTGTGCCTAGTTTGTTCAGTTTAAACATTAGGCTAGCTGTAACACCAAAACTAATATAGGCATTGCGAAATGTAATAAATTATAAACAACCACCAGCAAACTAAAAATTTAATTTATTTAATAATTTAATTTAATCAATAAACTTGTGGATTACGTGTCTATTTAATAAAAGTATTTAGTTAATCAATTGATTTATTTAATTGATTACATGCCTCTTAGTTAATTATTCTTACCAAATAAAATTCTTGATTATGTGTCTAATAATCTAGAATTTACTACCAGTCCATAAGATTTTAATCACATAATATATAAATATTTCTAACATAAATTTTTTTTGATTACATGATATTTCTATTCAATTCAATTAATGCCTTTTATTTGATTATTATGTGACTACAAAATGTATAAATATCATTAAATTTTAGTTTTTATTCGAACACGCTATTGATTCTAATTTCACCATACACATAAGCATTTAAAATTCAATCATACATCAAACTAAACATAAACTACTAAATTACCATTTCTAACCATTCACATATACAAATATATGTCTGTTTACTATATATTCTACATTCAAAACATTTATTAGAGTTGGATTTCTACCTACATACATACATACATAAAAAAATATACTTGGCCTCATTAGGTCATGTAGGGGAAATCTTACATCAGTCAACTACATAACTCTATACAAACTACTTGCAAGTAACATTCTGAACAACTAGAACAAAAATATCTTGCTCAGGAGAATATTCTATCTCTACATCTATAACTAGTAGTACAAAAACTGTAACATTCCCATTTAAGTAAATATAAATTATAAAATTCTTAAATTAGTTTTAAATTTTATTTTATTACTTGTCATTAGTAAATGTTTTATTTAATTTTTAGTTTTTTTATTTTAGTATTTAAGTAAAAGAGAACAGTGAAAATTATCTAAAAAAAATTAGAAATAGTTAAAAACTTGAAAGCCATATAGTAAGAAAGGAGATGAAGAGTTACTACTAGATCTGTTAAGTTTTCGAAGTTGAAGACTTTTAGGAAACCCTATATATAGAGAATTACATAAATAAAGATAAGATATTCTATTGTCAGTTGCAAAAAATTTATAGCTGAGGCGAGCGAAATTTAATTGATAAAAACAATTTTCATTCTCTACTTTTATCTTATTTAACTTCTTTTTATGATAAACAAACTTTTATTATTCACAACTCTACCCCCCTTTATTGTTTATATATTAGAGATACCTTCTAACCCTAATGAAACAGATGTGACAACTATTTGGAAGTTTTTCCCTACTCATATGCTATATCTATAGATGGAACACAGAAAATTGTACCCAATACTGGGCCTCCCAATCATAGAATCTTTTTGGCAACCACCCCCCTCCAACCGCCCTCCTCCACCCCCCACTTCGTGTATATGGGATCTAGGATATCTTGGTTTAAGTTAAACCAAATAACGTCTCAATTCTCACTTGTTCTTAAGTTTATAGCACCTCAAGGTCCATCAAACTCAGTTTTTCCATTTACGCTTGCATTTCCACGCCCTCTACTAGCCCTAATCAATCATCTACAAACATACATCCTCTCGCAATTTAAATCAAAACAAAAGATTGTCTCTAGTTTGGATTTAATATGCGAACGTTTGATTACCACCATAATCATATCAATGTTAAAATTATTAGGATTCACATACCACTAATTTTCCTTGTATCCCTAACCCTACGGCTAAGGCGAAAGTACGCTATGATAAACTGAAAGAAGAAAAAAGAATTCAAATTAGATATAAAAAATAGTATGATAGGGAGCATCTCTGCATTGATTCAACGACACACCGAGAGGGTATGGAAGAAGAAAAAAAGAGGTAAAGATAGAACCGGTAGAAAAATGGAGAAAACGTGCTAGAAGAAAGAATAAGTTCAGAGAGGAGAAATCATAAGGTATTATAGAGACCCATTATTGTGACGAAAGTATTAGCGGCAACTACAAAATATCTTAGCGGTATTTTTGACAAATGTACTTTACGCCTCTACGTTAAAATTCTAAAATAATTTACCAAACACTATTTCTCGAAAATCTCAAATTTGTGCGTTCCTGTTGAGTTCGCGTTTTGAGTTTCTCTACTATAGAATTCGTTATTTCCTACTTTCTCATGAGAACTCCATCTCCTACCTATGAAACCTTTCATGTAGGTGGATTTGAAGCTTAGCTATAAGAGCACACTATGGGATTCCTTAGACCTGCAAAAAATCCTTGGCGCAAGAGTTCTCTAATGGGATAGAAAACAATTTTTGCGAAAGTTGCGTTAACCCTCACCACTTACGATAGTGTAGAGACAATCAATACGAGCTCTCGATTCAATCAGAACTCCTATAACACTTCACAAAGGCCTGCGGTCCATATGTAATCCAGAACCCTCTTACCAAATATAATATGATGACTGGCATTTTGTAGCGTACTTAACAAATGCAATCATAGATATACTTAAGCATTTATTCAAGTGAAGTTAGTTAAGGCATTCCTCAATTCTGTCATTCTGAAACATTACTCAATTGTGGTTATCGGAAAAAGATTCAATTCTAACATTAAATACAAGAACAATTTACATTGCAGAATTTAAACAATTGCGGAAGACGGTACATCCCCAAATAATAGGGGTAATTCGGATCGGTCACTAGCCTTCTCTACAAGCTAGTGATAAGGTGACCAATACAAGCATTTATAAGTGCAGAAATACTTATTAGTCTTTGCTCATGCTATTGAGATTTCGCATATACTCATTTTCAAATAGATTAGTTTGTCACATAAAACATGAAGACCATTTATAATTAAAGTGGATTTTTTGTCAAGGCGAGAATATCTGATTTTATGGAGTTGTGATATAGATCTATCTCTTACGAGTGTTAATACCACTATATATCAATCACTTATATTAAAATTTAGCTGATGTCATTATAGAATGAATCGATTGTAACGGACTCATGTTATATACCTATATCGAATATATATTCTTTCATACTTCATTTGGGGTTTATTTTAACATTAGCTGAAACAAGCTCTACGATCAACTTGTGAGTTCTTCTTACCATCCCCGCTATAGGATGATGGGCCATACCAGACGATGCAAACTCATCAAAACTTACAACATCGCTGTTTTCTATAATTTGCATATAGGTACTTTTACTTAAGTGAAGAACTTTGCTTTTTTTGCCATCTCTGAATTATCTAATTCAGATGTGTAACACAACTCTAACATTATTAATTAAATTCTTCAAAAGAACTTTTTAAAAAATGATCATTGTTATAAGGAACATCAAATGAATTCACACCTTAGACTTTTAAAAAATCGGCATATATATCCTCGACATAATTTGGGCTCAAATTCGACTCTTAGCCCTATCTAGGACGCATTCTTTTCTTACAAGATTGTTATGATCTTCAATTTTAGTCTTATAGTTAAGTTAAATTAGTTAACTCACTAAGACATCTCGAATGCAACGATGGCATACTTAAACTGAAGATCACACTCTTGATAATCTCGAATACAATTCCATTAGTAGCAAATGTCAATTCTGAATAAGGCTCACTTAGATGACAAGTCACCTATTACTCAACTAAAATTTAAACTAAAATATATATGTACTTTAACACCTATACACATTTCCTAGTCTAATAAGGCAAATTATTCAATTTACTCTTAACACCTTTTACCTTCATACTATTATCCGCCTTACTTGAATTAGCTCTGTAGTTGCAAGTAATTATTATTTGTTGCCTGATACATAAGTTTTCACTTGATATTACACCATTCTAGGAAGGTTAGAAATCATAATATGTTGCCTTTATTATAATAGTCTTACACATCATGTGGACCTGTTTAAAACAGATAGTCTCCATCTAAAGATTTCTTATTTCAAGTAAGACAAGAACGACCAAGATGTTCTTTCCACGGGCTCTTTAAGTTGGATAGTGGATGTTATAGTTAAAAAGAGTACCTTAACCCTATAAGAACATCCTATAACAGAAATAACTATAAAATCAAATTATAATAAAACAATGACTCGCACATACCATCAATACGATGGAGAGTATAGAACCAGGAAGATGACACTGAGATTTTACTTTAGCTCAATCCTCATTCCGGATCCACCACATATTAAGTTCATGACACAAACACACCACCAAGAATGCGAGTAATATTAACCAGTTACTAGTGATTATTTTTATTATCGTAATACCTTAAATTTATGACGTTACATATTTTTAGGTCTGTTCACATATAATGAGTTCATCTTAAATGCTTATACGTGTCTAGTGCCTTTATAACTTTTATTCTCAATTGTGGTCCATGAATGATACATTGTCTCACTCTTCTATAAAATGAGCTAGAAAAATAAAGCTCTTAACGCTAAATAGACAAAATATGGTTAATCTCAAGTTATGAGATTAAGAAAATGCAGAATTAGAGAAAGTCGATATGTGCTCGCTAGTAATAAACGAATAATAGAAAGAGTTTTTTAATAAAATAATCGTCCCGAGGCAAGAAGTACCAGGAGAAGTAGCTCTGACATAAGTCTAAGTCCACTTAATGTGGTTTAGGTCACCCCAAACGGTGATTTGCGATAGACTTAGTAAAAGTTAAAGAAATCCACGCATGTACAAGTGCTCATGGAAATAGCTACTCTAGTTATAGGGACGCCCTACCGGAGATACGAGAACAAAAATTGAACACAACTCTAAGGATTCTTATACAGATTTATTAAATGGTAGTTACTCATCCATGGCGCATCAAGTAGAAAATAACAAGATAAAGTAAACCGGGCTCGTATCAGTATATAGCCAGCTGGATGTGTATAGCTTCAGTGAGTTCATAGTAAGAGAAGAGTAAATATGATTTACAATCATAATAAAATTATGTTTATAATCATCTATACTTAACTAATTTCACACATTTGAGAATTTTTTACCATTTCACTAAACATCTTCATAGCGTATGAAAAAAAACGTCCAAATTTCAGCCTTAAAAATTTATATTCCTTCATCTCACTTAACTCAGTCAAAAATTTGTGACAACTATTAAAGATTTTCTGATGTTCTATTATCTAAACAATATCAATTACCTTTTTATAACCTTTCAATTTCAATTAAATGTATTATACTGCTTTATAAGCATTTACAATTAATTGCTTATAACCGGAACACATATTTTAAATTCTTTATGTTATTTATATCTCTCTATGATGCCTTAATCACTATAAAACTAAATGTTCTCATACCATTCTGCTCATTTAATCTCTTTCTTGGAAACCATTCCAAAGCAATCCTATATTATTCATAATTAATCACTGCTTTACTCTCCTATCCGAAAGCTTACATTTCTCTATATTCATATACCTTTTAAACTTCAACACTTAAACATAACGCAATCAGTTACTTAAACATGACTAATTTTCGTAAATTGTAATCTCTATCACCAATTGTTACTTTGACTTACAGAAAATTCTATTACTAAATCTAATGAAGACTCACTCAGATAATTCACCTATTTCTCACCCCTATCAACTAATCTATTGTTCAAACCCATCTCCAAAATAACCAATAAACTTTTTACTAGTAACTAATGTACCCTAACTCATTACAAGGTTACATCTTTCTGTAGAGTCTCCTACTGCACTAAGTCAACTTTTAGCCTTAGCATAAAGATGAGGTAGTTTAAGATACTTTCTCAGTTATCATTATGGAAATACATTGTCGTAACCTTTTGGTTAATGATACCCCTAGAAAGCGGACATGTTTTATTATTTGTGTTCATATGTAAGCTTTTTATTTTTAGTTAGTTATGAAACATTAGTCCAGTTTCTCGGATTGTATGTGGAAAAATCTAATTAGTTGTATTATACTTATGGAAATATCACTCAATAAGCATCATCGTGTAACGTTATGACTCAACATCAGACATTAATATTCCTGACTTACCTGCTTTATATGGTACACCTCCATAGTAAGGCCATAGTAGTAATCATTTTTGAGCGAATAATTGTTGCAATACAAATAGTCACTATAGTAGCCATAGTGTAATATGTTCAGATTTTATTCACTAAGTATCTATATTATATATACTATTTCCTCGTATCATTATATAATATAAGAATGTATAACGTTTCAAACTAATTTAGATAAGGTTCATACTTCAACAGATAGTCATATCCATTGTAAAATAACGTATGTAGTTCGTACTTGTATATTGTCATATGATGATGCGTCACCGTTTGAGAAGTCATTTATCTAAGTATTACGTGTTGGGACTAAAATTAGATTCTATTTTCCATACTTTCGTTGGAGATTTATAATTAATAAATTCCAAGTTTTATACAAATAGTTATTCCTAGTAGTGTAGATCAACCATAACATGGTTTACTTTTGAATGAGAATATTTTAAAGATGTATCTAATACTTGAGTTATAATGACTACTTTATAAGTACTCAATGTATTATGATTTATTTTGCATACTGCTGAGTCTTCATTACCAGTGTCAGATGTCAATTATTGCATCCTTATCATACATCATGTTGATATTCCGTAAATTTTTTCATGTATAGTCAAGATCAGTAAATCTAGTTAAATTCTACAGATATTTCTATCCTTTCAATGTCACGTTGTAGGCATCTTACATATACTTTTTATTATATCTATACATATTATTCTAAAGAATTAAATTAACTATATTTGCAATATATGTCAATTATGCTAAATTAATATTTCAATTAAATATGTAAATTACTGATACATATGTCTATTAGAGGAGTAAAAGTGAGACACTATCAAACATAATTTAACAGTACCAATAAGTCAGATATTATATATGTAACTAAATTATTACATGTCGTAATATTTACTGTTATACTCCCATCATATCCTCTCAACAAACTAATGGAGAAATGAATTTGCAGCCCCTATTATTTAATGTGAGCAATAATTAGGATCTGAATCATCTTAACTATCTATCACCGATGTTTTACACTTACTATACTGTATCCGAGCAGTTTGTCCATTGATGTTATTGAGTTAGCTGCATAAGGACACATATGTATAGAGGCTATGTCTTGAGATCCAAAATGCAAGGTATTTAACCATGCTTTAATAGATATCTTTAACATAAGTTATACTTATAATTGAATATCATGACATGGGTACTTGTAAAAACTTTTGATTTGTGGAGGTATGATATATTTCTTAGATGAGGACCACTAAGATCGAAAAGTGATAAATTGAAAGACATCCTAATAGCCTTTTCGAATAAATGGGCCTCGATCCTCGCTAAACTACAGTACCTTTAAAAATAGTGAGCTTCTTTATCATATTTCCTGAATGTGTGCTTATGAGCACATGGAATATCAATAATCAGTGCAATCTTCCCACCGAGAGGTCGAACATTATCTACAAAACAGTACCTCCTTAGATGCGTCTGCGAATTGATTTGACATGATTGGCAAGGCCCTTAAACGCTGAGAAGCTACTACCTTAACCGCACTTTGTGATCACGGACGCGACATAACTTGTAGGTGCAGCTGCTCACATGTGATCATAGGCAGATGTTTGTTATGAACCATTTATAGGAAGAGGACGCTTCACGTAATATAGTGCTCATCCAAAGCGACACAAGCCTCAAAGACAACCAATAAATTAATTCAAGGAGACTGTGGTTGAACATTATTAATTCAAATTATGCCGACAGTAGTAAAAAGGTCTACGAGATAATATAACGTTTTGTAAAGTCTCATAGTGAATGTGATAAAAAATGACGATACAAGACAAGTGAGAGATACTCTGATCACTACTCAAAATTCAGTGAGGGCTTGCACCAGCAGTAAAACAAAAATCCACAATCAGTAAAAATCTCAATCTACATACATATTTATTGACATGTGAGTCCTACTTGATAAGGCAAATAAATGGAAGCAACACTAAAAGCTCAGACGAGCCTTCAGGCCTTACTAGGCTTCCAGATTACATTTAGATGCTATAAGCTAGACCCTGTAGAGCTTACGGGTTGCTATACAGCAGGATACAAGTCTGAATGATTGAGCAGCTCATACGAGAGACATATTAATGTTATTACTTGCACTCGAATCTAGAGTCATGAAAGGAAGTTAAATGTACCATAACCATATGCTCTATTTACAAAATTACCGGTAACTCGTATCTAATAATGACCATACGTACCATACTTAATTAGCAGTGCTAGATGGGAAGGAGTTTACGAATTCGCAGAATTTTGGTTGAACAGTGGTACGTGATCCTACTACACTAGAAGACAGCGACGATGCCGAAGGTGCTCACCTGACCCAGTAACGTTACCTGGAGATGAGGATTATATTTCATAGATACGTTTTCTGGATATACACTAATTATATCTACAAGTTCTGTTAAAAGTAAAGTATTATTAAAAAAAAGGATAAGCAAATTTCAAATATATCAGTTAAAGATTATCTAAGGAACTGAGAAAAATTCAGTAGACCAATATAGTAAGGGCCAAAATCATAGTATATGTCAAAATTTTTACTTCTATCCATTCTTCTACAGTATTAATCCTACATTGAGAAATATAATGGAGTAGGTTATTATATCAACTTCCATTAATATAATTAATGATATTTGTGAGGTTTAGAAATTTCCTAAGATTAAAAAAGAGGATGATAGGTGCTATTTGAATGAATTATTGAATAGAATATATGTCAAAATGTAGTAGAATAAGTGTTTGAAATAATGGAGGATAAAAATTATTATTTGAAAGTGGCAATAGATAAGGGATAACGAAAGGCGCAGGAATATTAAACTCCAAATTTTATTTAAAGCAGAAAGGGGGATGAGGGTAAGCTGGAAGCAATAACACTAGGAGTCTCAATAACTTCCTAACACAAGATAAGGCACGAAAAAACATGTCTTTGAACTAAGCACACTCTATGTGGATAAGAATAAATAGACAATCGCAAACTCTCATGATAGTAAAAATATCTACCAAACCGTAGTAGATAGCTAGAACCCAAACCGATGCACACACCAAAGGTTCTTTAGTCGAAAAGTTTAGGTCTCTGCTTAACTCAGTGACTTGAACAAAGCTCAAGACTTGTAACGTTAAACATCAGGCGAACGGGCAGTGCCTTCAGAAAAACGAGGAGACCATATACCCACTCGCGAGTTAAACTAACAATCTGACAAAGCCCAGAGGCTGAACTAATGGGGCATCACGCTCCAAATTCTATAAGAGTACCACAAAACACCTTAAATCTCCAAACCAAGGCAGAGTGTTTACTCTTATGATAGGGATAATCGTGATCTTGTTCAAACCAAAATCCCTGAGAAACAGGGTAGCAGTATTTAATTCAAAATAAACTTTTAAATGATTGTTTGATTTAGGGATTAGCGCTATTCCTCTCACCTCTTTCTCCTATTCCATATAGAGTTAGTGTCTGAATTCATAATTCTGATAAGTTTGCGCTAGTGTCTCTATTGTTCAACCAGTTCTAATGATTTGTCTATTTTTTCACTCACACATCTAGTAGTGGAAAATAGTTTGATACGATTTTCAAGCTTGTTTTTGAAATAATGCTACTATAACAAGTACAGGTAAATTATAATTTACCTATTCTTCCCTGAGCATAGATAATAATCTAGATTTATTTACCTATACCTCTAATCAATCAAACATTGTATATTCGTAATTCTTGGAAAATAGGATTGAATAGTTTGCTTCCAAGATGAAATAAAATAGATCATCTCTTGAATCTTGAGTCTAAGATATTAATAATCTATATTTATTCGCCTTACAAAAGAACACAAACTATTACACACCTAAAACATACTTGAAATCATAATATCATCTTCTGAACTGCTCATCACAGAACTCCATTGGTAGTATGTTTATAATAATGTGTGCGTCTATTCGATTCCAAGCGACATTGTGGTCTCTCTCTCTGTTTCAATTATATATTTTGAGAGTCAAACAGAAGATGTAAATAAATATTTCCAATCATAGTTGACAGTAGACCATATTTTATTGCGACCAACAGTATTTTCTTCCTATCTGAAAAAATATAGGTCTACAAAAATTTACCACCTAAGAGAGAAGTGGAAAATTTCGTCAATTATAATATATTCCGCAATTTCCCAGACATATAAATATGTCCACAAATACAACTTAATAAGAACCACCACATGAAAAATGTCTCATTTCAGCAAAATATGGAATCAAAGTGATGAATTGAAGCATAACAGAAACGAAGGAAACTCTTACTAGATCCCACAAACACAGTCCTCCAACAATTGGCCTAGTGTAAAATCACAATTGAGGGAGCTCCAATCCAAAGACCCGTAAAATTGTAATTGTGTACCAAAAACTAGCTAATGGATGAAAGGATCTTCCGAAAAGTAAATGCCGTGAATGGCGCACAATACAATATATATAATAAATAAGAAGTAACACATTTTAAATTTAATAAAAATTATATCACTACTTACCCTAGAATGAAATAGTATTAGGTATATTGTTAGATGTATACATAATCAGAGCATTCACAGGCATAATTAATTCTCTCATAAAAGATGATTTTCCAAGAATTTTATAATTCAGATCCTCCAACGGTGTATTACGACATCTCTTTTTTTAGGATAGATTAAACAAAGGAAGAGAAATAATTCCTCAAATTGCTATTTTCAAGAACTATGGTAAATTCATATGAATATTCTTGTGAATGGAGCGGCAATTAACAGACTTTTTATTAATATTGTCTTCTCTAACCTAGTGTATTATATTATGGCTATATCAATTGTAAGACAAAAATTTATATTATCGCACATATTGATTTAGAATTTTTTAAACAGTTTAGTGAAGTTAGTCTTACTATAGGTGTATACCACTCTACTAACATCCGTCATTCTTAAAGCTAATTACAGCTATAAGAACCTTATAAAGAAATACAACAGCATTCACAATTAGAATATGTACTATACAAAATAATATTACAAATAGAAATTAAAAATACAACATACTAATAGACCATGAAATTTAAAAAAGTGTTGAGTTTTGGGACATTGAAAGAGAGGTGAAAAAATTATTTAAGTAGACAACATATTAAGCACATACTCAGCAGTAAAAGGAAAATGGTCCTCTTGATTCTTAGAACAAGAAACCTTATTACAGTTACTATTAACACAATAAGAACTTGACAGTATGATGTCATTTGGGAAAGGGCCTAATATACAACATAACTACAAAATATATCTAAATAGCTCTGTACTCTGTACATGGAGTTTGGCCTATACGCGGCGCTACTCTAATAGACAGATATATTATACTAGCACCATCAATTAGCGTCATATTTTTACAAAAAGTAGCCTCTAGTGGCCGGAGAAGACTCAGATTTAAACTTCTATCGACCCACTCATTGACAAGGATTAACTTAAAAAGGGATAATATATCCTTATTTAGTACCATTCTTAGGTGGATGGGAAAAGGACTGAAAGTATAGTTTTTCAATGATAGTTTAGAACGATTATAGTTTAAGACATGAGTGGTTAACCTATCCAGAATGTTAAGTGACTTCCCATGAAAGGAAAATTTTGTATATATCATTTATAAGTAAATGCATTCCTCTCTTATATTAGTGTTCTCTTCTCGAATAATGTTTCTGGTGAGCATTTAAGATACAACAGGATACGGTGGGATTCATCGTATTGCTTTAATCTCTTTAATGGCTACTCTTAGATTAGCTCCCCCCTTTTTTATTATTACCTCATGAGGCAATAGTTTACCTCATACCCATGATCTTGTAATTAGCAGCAGATGGTTTCTTTCCACCCTTGAATATATTGATAAGGGTTCCATTATCTTGTTATTAAATTGGACAAGTTTTTAAAATTTGTAGTGCCTGAATTGATTCGTTTTATTATTAAGTCTAGGACAGACTGTGAACGTACTTTGAAATAATAACCTATTCTGATTATATATAATTAGTTAGTGAATTAAATTCTATCGAGATAATTATTGTGGAAAGGCAGTTTAAGGCTCGAATTCTCTCTAACCTAAGACTAGGTATGATGAAGTACTTTTGAATTAACATCAAATTTACTCATCTCTTATGGAAAAAAAAGCTACATTTGTCTTGGGTTTGTTGCAATAATTGCACTTAAAGATAATAGTGGATAAAACATCTTGCAAAAAAGTGTACCTTTTGTACCTGGTGACCTATAACAAGAGTTGGACTGTAGACATTTAGGATTGAAATTGTGTTTGTAAATATACATTCAAGTAGTTTGTATATGAATGAGCTCAAAATTGAAATTGAACTTAGAAATCAAATTAAAGAAGCTCAGGGAATGGACACCATTTTATAAAATGTGAAAAATCATATTTTTTAGGAAACACAGAAGAATTTCAAGATAGTAGATGATGGGATAGTACTATATCAGGGAAGGTTAAGTGCTCCAAACAATCAAGAATTGAGAAATAAAATTTTAAAAGAGGCACACTGTAGTAAATATACGAATCATTCAGGCACCACTAAAATGTATCAGGACCTTAATGTGATGATAAGTTAAAAAAAAATGGGGGGATAAGTTTAAAAAAAAAGAAAGAGAAATGAGTTGTTATTTAAGTCCCACATTGGAAGAAAAAAAAGAGATTTTATATTGTTTTAGTTCTAAGTCCCACATCAAAAAGTAATAAACTGCTTCCTCCTAAGAATGGTTATATATAGACCCTGAGGTGGAGAAGTTTAATTGTCTTTCCCCACTAGGCTCTTTTGTAAAATGAGTAAGAGGTGCTAGTAAATTTTTGGGGTAGGATTTGACATCGATTTAGATTTTGAGTTATCCTAACTTAAGTTAGGTAAGTAGATATTTTAATTAGAGGCATTTTTTTTATGTTGTTATTTTATTCTATTTTATTTTATTTCATTTTGTTTTTATTTTATTTTATTTTTTTTATTAAGTAAATCTTAGATAGTAAATTTAGGCTTTGAGATATAGAAATATTTAAAATTTAAAAATTCAATTGGGAATATTAATTTTCTATGATTGATATTGATATTTTCCTATGGTTATATAACAGTATAGGGAACCTTTTTTTTTTATCAAGGCAAATCGTTGGAGGAGGAATTAATTGGAAATCACTAAATACTGTGAGTGGTTATTATCTACTATATATCTATTTGTAATTATTTAAATTTCAAATTAATTTTATAATTTTTATTTTGAATATGTTAGAGCCTTAGGTACTCTTGGGATAAGCAAGTTTTGAAAAACTCACATTTGGCTTTTGAGTATGGTTATAATGAAATGATGGATGGATTGATAAATTTTGTTGATAGAAAATATATTGATAATGGTTTTGGAACAATTATGACAATTGTTTTATATATCAATTTCGGACCAATGATGGTCATTGTTATAAACAATGGTTTTTGAACCATTAATGAAAACTGTTTCAAAAAATGGATTGATGTTATATTGATAATTATTATCGGCATTGGTTGCTTATGAAAAGCATATCTAAAAAATATCTTTGAGTGAGTTTTTCAATGTTAGGAAATGTTCTGTTTGAAATAAGATTAATTTTAATAAATTAAAATTTTTATTTTCACTTGAAAAATTTATTTTTTTACGAAATATGATATTTTTGTAAATTATTTTATTGGAAAAAAATCATGTCAGAATACTATATCTAACAACATTAAATGTTAGCCTTGATGCACCTAAGATTAGACTCTGTAGAGGAGATGCTACCTCTGTGTTAAGTTAGTATACATGAGTTTCTTATAGATTTGGAGCGTGATGCTCATTAGTTCAAGCCTTGGGCTTGTCAGATTGGTTAGTTTACTCGCGAGTTATGTCCTCGGTTTGTTTAGTTCAAGTCTTGAGCTTGTCAGATTGGTTAGCTTACTTCGCAAGATGTGTGCTCGGTTTGTTCTAGTTCTACTTTGGTGAATTATTCCGTTTGGATTTTTTTATTTTTCTCATGTGAAAGATTTGTTATTAGAAATTGTTTATTGAGTTTAATGCTTTGTTATATATATATATATATATATATATATATATATAAAACTAAATTTATAATGATTGATATATAACTCTTATATTATAGAAAGAATTGTAAATACTTGTTATATTTTTTTCAGGTATTTTTTATTTATTTTATTTTTTATATATTACTTTAGAAATTATTTTGGTATTACTCATGAAAAATTCATGCCCTTGCTTGTGCTGTTTCTAGTGTAGTAGGTACTAACTGTTCACTGAATTGTAAACTCACCCATCGCTATTATATGATTTTTAGATACGGGTAATGAAATTGGTTATGTTTTAATTCCTTTGACTTAATTGAGGGAGTTCTCAAATGTTTGGTGAGCTCATCATGTTGTTTGTGTAAGCAAGTTTTGCTTATGATTATGTATCTGGAAGCCTAGTAGGCTGACTTTTAGTGTTGCTCCATTATTTCTACAAGTAGGATCCATGTCAATTAGAGATTGAATTTACATTTGTTTCTGAGTGAATTATTAGTGATCAGAATTCACTTGTCTGATGTTTTATAAATCTGAACTTACAAAGTATTTTTGAGACCTTATGGTGGCTATTTTGAATTATATGTTCAAAGTTATAGTTTTGAGGCTTGTGTGGCTTGGATGAGCCTATAATAAGCCCTTGTCATATGCCGATCATGGACCCAAGTTAGGGTCGTGACAAAGTTGGTATAGAGCTTTAGGTTGTACTTGTAAATAATGGAGCAAGTGTTTTATAATAGTGTCGAAATTATGATATGAACCATGGCATACTCATAATTAAGAAGCTATTATAGACTTGTTAGGATCGAGGCATACGAAAGGCCTATTAGGATGTTCTTTCCTTCATTAATTATCAGTTCATCTTGTTTATTCCATTTTGATAGTATGGGTATTGTTTATGGTTAGATCCTATCTTTCTTGATAATACTAATGGGGTTAGTAGGAAAGGTGATAGATAGTTAAGATGATTCAATCCTAATTATTGATCAATAAATAGGGCTACATTCCTTTATTTGAGGGATTTATTGGGTACAGTTAAGACATATAAATGTTCTAAATACGACTTTGACTGTTGTTTGTGTCAGTCAGTCTAATTGAAATAAGGTTATGATACTAGAAAATTTGTAGATATAGAAGATGTAAGTGTACGGATAAAGATATATATTGTTACAGAACTTCTTGACATATGAATTCGGAATACAACATGAGTATGAAAGTGCAATATTGACTTAAGGTTAATGAAGATCTGGCTTGAGAAAAATATTGTTATAAGTAGGTAATAACATATTAGTACTAAAATTCAAGTAAATGTAGTAATGGATAACTAGATGGGATTTCTAGAAGTTGGATAGATTTTTAGCAATGATTTAGAGGGAGATTTATTCTAAATCGATACTATTACATGGAAGTTTTGTGAAACCTTCTATTGTTGACGATCGAGGAAAAGTATATTGATACTAGAAGGAAAAATCATGAACATTTACTAATGGCTCTTAGGCTAATAATATTGTATGTTAAGGATTTAAATTATAGTTCAGTTATGTTGTTGAACATTTAAGAGATGTTTGATGGATTTTCAGTAAAATGATAGTTGATATGTGAGAACTGGACTATGTCTTATCTAAAAAAATATGAAATAAATTTTAGTTATGAAGTTACATTAATGAATGGTTCTATTTTGAAGGCTAAGATAGGCCTAACAATGATTGTAATGAGTTAGGGTACATTAGTTACTAGTAAAAGTTTATTGGTTATGTTTGGAGATGGTTTGAACACAAGATAGTGTTGGAAATATGAGGTGAGTTCATTGTTAAATAGATTATCTGTAAGCAAAAGTATGGTGGATAGAAGATCACAATTTAGAAATTTCATGTTTAAGTACTGATTGCGGTTTATGTTTAAGTGTTTGAAGTTAAAGGTATATGAATATAGAGAAATGTAAGGCTTTCGGATAGGAGAGTAAAGCAGTGATTATATTATTGATATATAGGATTGCTTTGGAATGGTTTCCAAGAAAGAGATTAAATGAAGCAAGATTGTAATGAAATTTAGTTTTATAGTGATTAAGGCCATCATTGTTACTTATGGACGGTTTAGAAATGTAAAGTTTAAGAATTTAATTAATTGAATTGAAAGGTTTAAAAGGTAGTGATTGACATTGTTTGATAATAGAATAGTTTTAAAATTTTTACTCATAAGGGATTGAAGAATATAAATTTTTAAGGTGAAATTTGGATTTTTTTTTCATACGCTATGAAGATTTTAGTGAAAATGGGAATAAGATGTTTAAGTGAATTATGTTGTATACCTAATCCCTAATATAAAGGTGGTTTACTTACTTGTTAGAGTAAGGGAGTAAACATTTAATTTGAAGAACTAGCGGGTTCAATTTTGTCTGTACCTTTCGAGCTTTCTTATTTAGTGATTGAGGATTTTCACACTTGGTGGTTTGGATATGCGACCATGGTTTTTCGTAAACCAATAACTAATGTATTAGAGAGATTTTTAGAAGAGAATAATCTCTGCAAGCAAGTAGGAAGTAGGAGTTAAGTCATCCTATGAACCCAAAGAGAAAGGTATTAGAAATAAAAAAAGTTAACTTTGGTTTTACTCAGCTAAAAAGTGATTTTGTTCAAGCTAAAGTTGTGAGGAGGATAAAGTATATACTGTCAATTCGTACTACTCTTGTTTATGGTATGAAACTAATTATGTTTTAAGATTTGAAGTAAATCTGTTTATGGATCATAGGTTAAGTCTCTATCATATCCAAATCTAAAACCATGGATGATGGCGTTGTTATGGAATAATTGACTTTGAATTTACAGCCACATGATTGTGATATTAAGGAAAATTAGATTTCTAGTGTAAAGTGAACTTATTGGCACAGAATCTTTCAGCTATTCAAGTAAGGATAGTGAAGTAAAGGTGTTAGGAATTGATATTTAGCCTATAAGACTAGGAAATGTGAGGAGTAAAGTAAAAGATCTATGATGTGTTATTGTTGAGATATGAATTGTGTATATCAAGAATTGACATTTGAATGGAATGTTTTGGTTCAAGGTGATCCTAGTTTAGTCAATGTTGCATTGATGTCTTAGTGAGTTATAAATGATAAGATTGAGAAAAGATCTTAGAGGCCAAGTGATTGCCAATTTGGGAATTGATTTTTTAAAGTCTAAGGTGTGACATTTTGTCTTAACATGATGTTTTAAAAGTTTTTGAGATTATTAAATGTTGGTGTGTACCCTAGATAATTAGATGGAAAAAGAAGTTTATTAGTAAGAACTTATGAATGAGGATGTTGTAAAGTTTGTGTTTGGATGTTGGTATGCCAACAAGTGAGGTAGAGTACTAAAAGTTAGTAGGCTTGTTTCATCAAATAAATAAACTCAAATGAAAGTATGAAAGAATATATATAGATTTTGTTACAGAGTTGTCAATGATATAATGACTCAGTTTTTAAAATTATGAAATAGTTAATGAAGTTTACACATATCTTGCCTATGAAAACCACTTATATAATGGTTTAGTATGTGAATCTCTATTTGAATGAGATAGTATCATAGCACGTAGGATATGCTTAATGCTTGTGTTCTAGACCTTGGAGGAAGCTAGGACCAACATTTACCTTTGATGAAGTTCGCATGTAATTCAGTTAATAGTCTAGTATTTAAATGACATCTTTCGAGACCTTGTATGTGAAACGATGTACATCACCGATTAGTTAGTTTGAGACTGGCAAGTCTAAATTTGTGAGACCAGATTTGATTTAAGCAGCTAATGAGAAAGTTAGATTGATTCAAGATCGTTTGGTGACTACTCAAAGTAGGCAGAAATCTTACTCAAATTAGAGACATCGTCCTTTGGAATTTTGGGTAGGAAACCATGTGTTCTTATGTGTTTCTCCTATGAAAGGTATGCTAATGTTTGGAAAGTAGGATAAATTAAGTTCAAGGATCAAAGGACCATTTGAGATTCGAGAAAGTGTTGGACAATTAGATTACTGCTTAGCCCTTTCACCTAATCTTTTAGGAATTCGTCTAGTTTTTCATGTCTCTATACTTTAGAAATACGTTATGACCTTTTTCATGTTATACAACATCAAACAATTCAACTTAATGAATGTTTCAGTTACATAGAGTAATCAGCGACCATAACAGATAGATAGGTGAAACGTTTACACACTAAGGATATCATTTTGGCGAAAGTTGTTTGGCGTGGGCCGTCAGGTGAAAGAGTGACTCGGGAAACTGAAGTGGCTATGCGTGGAAAGTACCCATACCAATTCAATAAACAAGGTTAGTAACAAATTTTAAATTTGAGGATGAATTTATTTTAACAGGGGAAGAATGTGACGATAAGCTAAAAAAAAGGGGGGGGGGATAAGTTTTACAAAAAAAAAGAAAGAAAAATGAGTTGTTATTTAAGCCCCACATTGAAAGAAAAAAAAGAGATTTTATATTATTTTAGTTCTAAGTCCCACATCGAAAAAGTAGTAAACTCCTTCCCCCTAGGAATGATTATATATAGACCCCAAGATAGAGAAGTTTAATTGCGTTTCACATCTAGGCTCTTTTGTAAAAAGAGTAAGGTACTAGTAAATTTTTGGAGTAGGATCTGACGTCGATTTAAATTTTGGATTATCCTGGCTTAAGCTAGGTAAAGTACATATTTTAATTAAAGATATTTTTTTATGTTGTTATTTTATTTTATTCTATTTCATTTTATTTTGTTTTTATTTTATTTTATTTTTTTCATTAAGTAAATTTTAGATAGTGAATTTAGGCTTGAGATATAGAAATATTTAGGGATTTAGGGATTCAATTAGGAATATCAATTTTCTATGATTGATGTTGATATTTTTCTATGGTTATAGAATGGTATAAGGAACTTTTAGTTCACCAAGACGAATCGTTGGAGGAGGAGGACCCAATTGAAAATTGCTAAATACTATGAGTGGTTATTATCTGTTACATGTCTAATTATGATTTTAAAATTTCAAAAAAAATTTAGAATTTTATTTTGAATATGTTAGAGGCTTAGGTACTCTTGGGACAAGCAAAGTTTTGAAAAACTCATATTTGACTTCTGAGTATGGTTATAATGAAATGATGGATGGATTGATAAATTTTGTTCATAGAAAATATATTAATAATGGTTTTGGAACAATTATGACAATTATTTTATATATTAGTTTCGGACAAATGATGGTCATTGTTATGGACAATGGTTTTTGAACCATTAATGAAAATTATTTCAGAATATGGATTGATGTCATATTGATAATTAATATTAGCATTGGTTCTTATGAAAAGCATATCCAAAAAATATCTCTGAGTGAGTTTTTCAATGTCAGGAAATGTTTTGTTTGAAACAAGATTGATTTTAATAAATTAAAATTTTTATTTTTCACTTGAAAAATTTATTTTCTTATGAAATATGATATTTTTGTAAATCATTTTATTGGAAGAAAACCATGTCAGAACACTGTATCTAATAGTAGTAAATGTTAGCCTTAGTGCACCTAAGATTAGACTCTATAGAGGAGATGCTAACTCTTTGTTAAGTTAGTATACATAAGTTGGTTATGGATTTGGAGTGTGATGCTCATTAGTTCAAGCCTTGGGCTTGTTAAATTAGTTAGTTTACCTATGAGCTGTGTGCTCAGTTTGGTTAGTTCAAGTTTTGAGCTTGTCAGATTAGTTAGCTTACCCCGTGAGCTGTGTGTTCGGTTTGTTCTGGTTTTACTTGGTGAATTATTCATTTTATTAATTTTCTCAATGTGTAAGATTTGTTATCAGAAATTGTTTATTGAGTTTAATGCTTTGTTATATATATATATACACACACACAGACACACAGACACACACACACACACATTTAATAAAATTTATAATGACTAATTTAGAACTTTTATGTTTTGGAAAGAATTGTAAATGCATGTTATATTTTTTGCAGGTATTTTTTATTTAGTTTTATTTACTATATATTACTTTAGAAATTATTTTATTATTACTCATGAAAAACTCGTGCCATCGCTTGTCCTGTTTCTATTGTAGTAGGTATTAACTGTTTACTGAGTTGTAAACTCACCCATCATTGTTATATTTTTTTCAAATACAGGTAATGAAATTTGTTCTATTTTAACTCCTTTGACTTGATCGAGGGAGTTCTCAAATGTTCAGTGAGCTCATCACATTATTCGTGTGTGCGAGTTTTGTTTATGATTTTTGTATTTGGAAGCCTAGTGGGCTAACTCTTAGAGGTGCTCCATTATTTTTACATGTAGGATCCATGTCAATTAGAGATTGAATTTACATTTGTTTCTGAGTGAATTGTTGGATATCAGAATTCACTTGTTTGATATTTTATAAATCTAAACTTATAAAGTATTTCTGAGGCCTTATGATGGTTATTTTGAATTATATGTTCAAAGTTATAGTTTTGAGGCTTGTGTGGCTTAGGTGAGCTTATAGTAAGCCCTTGTCATACGCTAGTCATGGACCCCAAGCTTGGGTTGTGACACTTAAAAAGGATATCTAGTGGCTAGGAATGAAGAAAGTGATCGCAAAATTTGTAGTGAAATGTTTGATATGTGAAAAAGTAAAAATTAAACATAAAAAACCAGCAGGTTTGTTGCAACCTTTAAATATACCTGAATGTAAATAGGATAGTACTTCAATGGATTTTGTGTGATGGGCTTGCCCATAACCCCTTCAAGATATGTTGCTATATGAGTTATCGTGGATAGATTGACCAAATCAGCCTATTTTCTTCCAATTAGAGCTAACTATCCACTTGATAGACTAGCCCATTTGTACATTAAGGAAATTATGAGGTTACATGGAGCCCATCTTTGGATAGAGACCTTAGATTTACTTCTAGATTTTGGGGAATCATGCAGAAAGTTTTTGGTTCTAAACTAAATTTTAGCATAATATATCACCCACAAACAGATAGTCTAACAGAAAAAAACAATTCAAAGTTTAGTGATATGCTTAGAGCCTATGTGTTGGAACATAAGAGAAGCTCGAAAAATTACCTGCCACTACTAGAGTTTGCATAGAACAATAGTTATCATTCTAGTATTAGGATGGCACCTTATGAAGCTTTGTATGGTAGGAAATGTAGATCCCCATTGTGCTGGTATAAGGTAGGAGAAAAGAGATTGTTAGGGCTAGAGATTATGAAAGAAACCACAGGGTTGAGGGTGAGTTAGTGCAGTTAAAAGATGATTTAACATATCCCATAAGACCTATACAGATTATTGACAGAAGCGTCAAACAATTAAGAGGAAAGACAATCCCTTTGGTCAAGGCTTTATGGAATGGGTTAAGTCCAAAGGAAATAATCTGGGAAATGGAGGAAAATCTCCAGAAGGATTATTCAGAGTTATTTATGATAGGTAAATAAATTTTGAGGGAAAAATTTCGTTTAGGAGGAGAGAAATGTAACATCTCCATTTAAGTAAATATAAATTATAAAATCTCTAAATTAGTTTTAAATTTTATTTTATTATTTGTCATTGGTAAATGTTTTATTTAATTTTTGTTTTGGAATTTAAGTAAAAGAGAACAGTAAAAATTATTCAAGGAGAATTAGAAATAGTTGAAATACCTAAAAGAATAGTAAAAATTATATAATGGTAATTTAGTAATTTTGAGGTTACAAATCAGGGTATTTTTGTCCAGTGAAAAAATTTGAATACAGATTTTAGCCAAATTTATTCCTTACTTTATTAATTAGCTTCTAAACATTTATTAATTAAAATAGGTGGAATTAGCATATCCTAACCCAATTAAAATGTGACATATAGGGAAGTTTACACATGCAAATCTATAATTGGACCAGAATGACGAATAAGATCATGACAAGTGGCAAAATCTAATTAGTTTGAAAAAATAATTATTGTTTAGTTAGAGTAACTAAACTAGTTACCATTTAGTTCTTTCCATTTAGTTTCCATCTAACTAACTTTGTTACAAACTAACTAAAAGTTATGATTAATTGGATGAACATAACAATAAGGATGGCCTTTGGTTGGTGGCCTAACAAGACAAAATTGAATTAAAAATATTAAACAAACCACTTAATTTCCTTGTGTCCCATAACCCTACGGCCAAGCAAAGTGAAAAAGAGAAAAGAAAGTAATAAAAAAGAAGGGAAGCAGCCATTGTTCGTGGCTAAGGAGGGAGGAAGGAGAAGAGAAAGGATTAAAAAGGAGAAAGAAGAAGAAAAGCAAGGAAATCAAGGTTTTAGCCATTTTCAAGACGTAGGGAACTCAAAACCATTCTTTTTCCTCTCTAAACTCATAGTTTCATGGTGGTTAGTTCTCTTGAATTCATGGATCTCTCTCTCTTGAGTTTTTGGTTTGGTTATGGATGATTTGGAGCAAGATGAACCCATTTTTGTGAAGTTTGTAAGCCCACTTTCAAGTGGGAGATGACGTTTGTCAAGTAGCCATAACTAGGGTTCTTGATATAGATTTCTTCTATGATGTGATTTTAAGGATTATGCATGGTTATAAGCTTGATAAAGTGATTTAGGTTCATTTTTTATCATGAATCTTGTTGAAAATCACTTAAAATCATGAAATTGGGGACCCTATAGTTCACGGTCATATTAGGGATTTTTATAGAATATTTATGTTTTTCTTGTTTGAATTTTTAGTTTGAAAAAGGATGATGATTTTGGGGTTCTTATAATGTGTAGTTACCTTAAGGAGTTCCACAATCCTTATTTGAATTTTAGAAGAGATAGGATTTTCTTATGAGGTGTAAGGCCTCGAGGGTTCTTAAGAAGTGTGATGTGTGTATTTTAATGTTTGTGAGATATTTGGAGTGTTTTGGATGGCAATTTAGATAAAATTATGGTTAGATGATTTAATCATGGCATTATGCTATCCTATGATACCCACGGCCAAGCAAGGGTTTTCATAGTCTTATAGTTATTTAAATTGTTGTGAGCTTGAATTTGTGATAAGTAGGGTGCTTTAGATGCAAGCCTAATAACTTAGCAAAATGAAAAATATATATACATTATGCCTTAGTTGCTAAATTTTGACTCTATTAGTATTCTAGAAAGGAAAATAGTGTTTTAAAGTTGCATTAGTGTTATGAGATTTCCTTGGTAGAGAGAAAGTTGTTTCCACCTAGAAAGATGGATGAAAAATCCTATGAAACCTTATATAATGCCACGGCCATATGGAGAGGGAAAAGGACATGGTTTGCTTGCTTATAAAATTTTAGTTCATGTGTGATACAAAGATGTTACATAGTGAATTTGAGGTGAATTGGAGAATTTACTCTTTTATATGATGCTTTATGGAAGTGCTAGTGCCTTTAAATTCACTCTCAATGTATTACATGCTCACTTAATTAAAGAGAAAGAAATAAGCTAAGCTTAGATATAATTCTCTCGAGAAAGAAAATGAAATTGAGGTGATCCGTAAAAATTAGAAAGGAGTTTCTAATAAAATATCATGGAAGAAGTCCATGAGAAGTCCTACATAAGTCTAGGTCCACTTTGTTGATAGGTCTACCAAAGTTATGGATAGTGGAGTGGAATCCACCAGTGCACATGTGGAATGGCCACTCTAGTTTAGGAGACACCCTATGCCAAGGAGAATTCTCAACAAATTAAGTTTTAGACCGTGTAGGCAAAGAGGAATAGAAGGGGGTTAAGCCCTAGTTTAAGTTTAGTGAGCATGTAATAAAGAGTAAAACTTTATGGAATTATGTTTATCACATATTATCCACATTTGAGATTATTGGCTAACTATGAAACTGTGTTTTCTGTATTTAGTACAGTTGGAAATGCTATATAATTTAAATTCTTATATCCATATATTTGAATACCTACTGAGAAATCATATTTCTCACCCCTATAAATTGTAGTATTTCTAGAGCTTCCTGCTGAAGACAGAAGATGAGGGTTTTAGTATTTCTGTATATGGATATGGACTTGGTTACTCTCTAGAGGAAGACCAGTTTATTTTGGTTATTCAAGCTATCAGTTATAGGTGGTTGGTGGAAAATTAACTTATTTGTAATATGTATCTATAGTGAGTTAATCCTGGATTTCTTTCCTGCATGGCCTAGTAAGGCCAAGTAGTATTTTTTTGTTGTTGCGAATATGTACATAAAAGAATGTTTTAGGATGTGTAAACAATTATATATATATAAAAGAATGTATGATATAACACCTTATCTAGAATAGGCATTGTGTTACGTGCTAAAATTTATTATTAAATTTAATTAAGTTAAATTAATATTAAATTTAGTTTAATTTTATTAAAGATAATATTATGTGAATATTAGGTGAGTAAATTTTTTTTAAATTAATTAAATACATTATTCTAGCGATCGTGTATCCATATTAAATTCTTTCTAAGGAAATAAATTATAAGTCACGTATCGAAAACTCCAAAATTTAAATTTGAGTCTCAAAATATTATTCACAAAATAAAAATACCACCTGAACCTATAAATATACTCAATTACATGTTATCTGCTATAAAGGGTATATATCAAACTAAACTATTTAGTATCATTTCATACAACCACATTCTGTACCCATCATTTACATCATAAACAAAAATGTACACTATTTTACAGATGTGAGATTTTCAAGCTATGCAAAATTATACACTGCTATATGTTCAAAGGATGACTAGCTCGTATCTACATATGTACATCAAAAAGAAACCATTGGCCTCACTTGACCTGGCAGGAAAAGGTAACCAGAGTAAGTATTTTATACAATCATACTATACTCTATACTGATTCTCCCTAATCTACTGATAATTATTACTTTAGAAACCAAAACAAACTAGGTCTCCTGAAAGGAGACATCCATCAAGTGTTGATGATAAGGAAATGTATATTTGCATCCTTAATCAACAGCAAGGGACTCTGAAAATACCTCAGTTTATAGAGGTGATAAATAAATTGTTTGTAGGTACTACATAAAAATATAAAACATATACTTTTCATAACATTTCCATCTAGTTGGAACAAGTGCAGAAAACATAATTTCATGGTTAGTTAATAATCTCAAATATACATAACAGTTAACCTTTACCATTTCCTAAAACTTTATTCTATTTTACATATTCACGAGTCTTAAACTAGGGCTTAAACCCCTTTAAATTTCCTCTTTGCCTACATGGTTCAAACTTTAACTGATTGAGAATTCTCCTTTGGCATAGGGCGTCCCCTAAACTAGAGTGGCCATTCAACATGCACGGTTGTATTCCACTCCACTATCCACACCTCTGGTGGACCTGTCCATAAATTGGACCTAAACACATGTAAGACTTCTCATGGACTTCTTCCATGACATTTAATTAGAATCTCTTTTCAAATCTTAAAGGATCACCTCAAAATTTATTTTCTTTCTCTAGAGGATCACGTCTAAGCTTTGCTTATTCTTTCTCTTTAATTAAAGTAAGCATGTAACATATTGAGAGAAAAAACTTTTCGGAGTCTCAACTTCCCAACTTCACTAACATATATATAACTTAGTGAAATATGCACTAGAGTCTCAAACTCTACTTTTTCAACAAAAATACCTATTCCTCTTCTTATAAAATACTTTGAAGTGACTATCTAGTACTCAAATCACATAACTCTCACTAGAGATTCTTACATAAACAAATTCTAGTGGAAAGACAAAGTATCACAATTATAGGCTATTTATTCTTGATTTAACACCATATCATGAAGCCACATTCTAAAATCATCAAACCCTCATTAGCTACTAAAGGAAATATAACGAACTCACTTGCTCATCCAAACTCCCCAAAATCCCACACAAGGCCGTGGGCCATACACACATAACCACACATGAAATTTTCATTCCAACAAGAAAGACATACTCATAAAAATAAATATATCACAATTTCAACAAGACTACACAATTATAATAAAAAACAACAAAATATCCCCCTAGAACCCTAGTGTGGTTGTGAGCTAGGGGTGCTAAATCTTGCACTTCCAAGTGATTTTTACCATGTTTTATGTACCACAACAACTCCAAAACATCCAATCAAGCCCCTAACCATACAAAATCATCAAACCCACATCCTAACCAATTTCTAAAACAAGGGCTCTAGTATGTCAACTTAGAGATCTTGGGCTTCCACTTAAATCTAGGGGTAGAATTTTTGACCTAAATGGCTCACCACACACTCAGAATCATCCATAAATACTCTCAAACTTCTAAAGAAAGAAACTAGCATAATTTTGAGTTATAAACTACCATGAAAACCATAGTTTGAAAGAGAAAAAGTTAGGTTTGAGCTCCATACCTCTTGGAGTTGCTGCTTAGGAAGATTCTTGGCTTGTTTTCCTTCTTTCCTTTCTTTTTTTTCCCTTCTCTTTCTCCTTTCTCCCCTCCCAGCTGTGACTTCCCCCTTCTCTCCCCTTCCTTTCCTTTTTGTTTTCTTCTTTTTTCTCCCTTTTATGTTACTTGGCCGTGGGATTGGATTGGAGACTTAGAGGAAATTTTTATTTTGTTTTTGTTAGTTTTTTATTCCTTTTGGCTTGCTAAGCAATCTTTCTAAATTTTAAAAAAATCCTAATTCTTGGTTTTTAATTAATTTGTTGCTAGATTAGTTAGAGAGAAGTTAAATAGGAAAACACTAAATAATAATAGACTTAATCTCTCTAGCTCAACAATAATTATTTCTCCTATCTAATTAAAATTGGACACTTAACTAATTATTTATTAGTCATTTTATACCAATTATATTTTTACTTATGTACATATTGTCAAATATAAATTTTTAACTAAGTTAAAATATGATAATTTTTTCTATTTAATTTTATAAATGCTTAGAAAATTATTAATAATTTATAAAATTAATTTAGCTAATTTTCTATGTATAAATATTTTACTGAACATAATTGCCCTCAAGTGAATTCCCATAGTTACTAAATTACTACTGCATAGTTTTCACTATTCCTTTAAGTATTTTAACTATTTTTTAGTACTCCTTAAGTAATTTTCACTATATTTTCTATTTAATACTAAAATAGAATATTAGTAATTAAATAATATATTTATTAATATTAAATAATAACATGTCTGTTAATATTAAATATTAATATACATAAAACTACTTAAAAAAATTAAAAGACATTTATTTTCTTTTAAATGGGGTTGTTGCATATGATGTTATGTTTAATGTTATATTTCAACGTAGTAAGTAATAACGTTTTAGTTCTACATTTGTCCGTGTATAGTTGAAGTTTATCTATGGTTATGTGTGGAAAATTAGAATTAATTGGGTATTTAATTAAATATAAGTTTAGAAAGTTTTATGAGAATGTTAGACACGTAATGGTTTAAATGGAATAAATTTATATTATGATAAATCTCATGTAATTAGATATTTTTATACTATAAAGCGGTTTTTTTATTTCGTGTGTAATGTTTTATGAGTTAATATTAAATTTTTGATTTTTTGACATGTGATTGGTAATTTTATTCTTTTAAAATAATTTAATATGGATACGTAATTACATAAATAATACATTAAATAAATTAATAAATTCTATGAAATGAATAGACGCGTAATTATAATTTAAACAAATAAATTAATTAATAAATTAACTTGAATTTTTATTTTAATTACTATCTGTGGCACGAAACACAATGCCTATATTAGGTAGGGTGTTACGAAAACCCTCATCTTCAATATGTTGCTGGAGGCTCTTCTGGAAACATGACATATCATAGGAGTGAGAAATATAATTTCTCAATAAGAACTTAAACATATTAGAAACAGTAATGAAAAATCATAGTATTTTTAGTAGTATAATATACATAAAAATAGTTTCATAGTTAATAAATATTAGAATATGAATAATCTATAACAATTAACCCAATGATAAACTTTCTATTAATTACATGCCCACAAATGCTTTAACTTAGGGCTTAGCCCCCTTTTTAGAATCTTTGCCTACATAGCTATGACCATTTGCATAATTGAGAATTCTTCCTTGACATAAGGTGTCTCCTAACCTAGGTGGCAATTCTACATCCTTTTGGTGAATTCCACTCAATATATGCAAACTCTTGGTGGACCATATCCATAAAATGGACCATAGATATATGTAAGACTTCTCATAGACTTCTTGCATGGTATCTTCTTAGAAATTCTTTTCTAATCTTTTCGGATCACCTCTTAATCATTTTGTTTACTTGAGGATCATATCCAAGCTTAGATTAACTCTTCCACTTTGCTTAAAGTGAGTATGCTATTAATATAAATGTGAATTTAAGACATTTAATGCTTTCATTTGGCATTCACTAATGTGACTAAGTCTCCAATCACACAATCTATCTCGAAGTCACATCTTGTTAGGTTTGACATATGCACAAGCCAAGCCCTACAATAATTTAACAATTCTATATGAAAGCCGCCAATATCACTAAATTCTCTAACATGGCCGTGCACCGTACCTAGAGCTTCTAAGGTCTTTCTTTCACATTTTTCACTTAAATTTCATCAAAGATCCTAGTACACCTTAATTTATTATTCTAAGTGAGAATCACTTTCTCAATACTAGAGTAATCCTAGAACAGCATTTCAACATTAAATCACAATTTTTCTCTCTAAAATACTAATATGGCCAAATTTTGTAACTAGGGCATAGTGTGCTTAAATTTCTATTTTCATTTGGATCATATCTAGACCTCTCTAAACATTATAAATCTAACTTACAAACAATTTAAACGTTTACAATCCTATGGAAAACACACTTGGCCATGGACTAGAAGTACATAAGTTCATATTTTTGTCATCTAAGTATGGTTTTGCCTAAATTATCATTAAAACATCATAATTAACTCACAAACATCCAATTAATAATATAACTTCCTTTGAAGTCATAGTGGTTGTGCACACCCAAGAAGTGAATTTTACCACTTTTCCAGTCAATCAAGCATAATAAAGTATGAACAAATATCAACACCTCTTGAGAGTCTTAAAATTATAATTCATTAACAAGACTAGAATAAAAGCAAGTAAATCACAAAATCTCCATCTTGAACCTAGCATGGTCGTCTCTTAGAGAGATGTCCACCATGTGATTTTAAGCAATCTTCACATAGGTCATCACTAAAACAAGCTAAATCATCCCATGAAACTCATATCCAAGCAAACTTATCAAGATCACATCCAAGGAGAAAATAGTTCATAAAAACCCTAGCTATGGCAACTTCATGAAAACTCATCACCCACTTGAAAGTATGCTCACAAACTTCATAAAACTAGGTTATCTTGCAATAAATCATCTATATTTCCAAGTTTAGACCCCAAAGAAGATGGAGTTCCGTACATCCAAGAATAGTAACCCACCATGAACCCATTGATTTTTCAAGAAAGAAGATTGAGTTTGAGTTCCTACCTCTTGAAGATTGAGATTTCCTAGATGTTTTAGGCTTTCATTTCCTTTTTCTTCTCTTTTTCTCTTCTCTCTCTCCTTCCTTCTTCTCTTGGCCGTGTGACGTGAACTGTCGAACTCACTCAAATTAACCAGGCTTATAAAAGAAATTTGTAATATAGGACAACCTGAATCGTCTTCCAAGAAATTTTGCATAGGACTAAATCACTCAATTGAAAAAACAAAACAATAAACAGGGGGGGTTTAATTCGATTGAAATTAAAGCAAGATATAAAATGAAATTAGAGCAAGAGATAAAATGAAATTAATAAATTAAAAGCAATCAACCAACCCAGAATTGAGGTTTTAAGGACATCCGTCACTGGACAAAGAATTACTGAATTTCGTGGTTGACCCTAAACAAATCGGAATCCCTGCATTCATATAGGAACCCTCTCTACTATACAATCACCTAGCATTTAATCAAACCCTTGATGCGTTCACTCATGCCATTGTACAGTGTTCACTTCAACCTGTTTTGATTTTAAAATCCCTTGGGTTAACCAACCTAAATATTAAATCTAACATTTAATCCCTTCCCCTAGATGATCAAAATATAGAAATCATAGACAAACCTCATCCACTCAGATTCAACGTACAAAATCGTGTTGCTCAATTCGAGTAAAAGGAGAAGAGAAACAGATCCAGTTCATGGAGACCACGGGTCCTCTGGATTCAACAACAGAAAACCTCAACTCATGGGTTGATTGAATGGAAAGTTAGCCTACCATGGCTGTGCACAAACAGAAAACGAAAAAGAAAGAAAAAGAAGAACAAGATGAACAGAAGAGAGAAGAGAAGAGAGGCGTTAGATCTAAAATTTCACAAAATGTAAAAGCTGTTGTTCGTGTTGCCCTAAATGTAAACCTAAAACTAAACTAGGTCAGGGGCTCCAAAACTGGACCAAATTAAAACATAACTAATGGCTTTGGTCCCATGTAATTTGGGCTCCTAATTACAAAGTTAAGCCCAATTAACTAAACATAGCTCCAGAATTCCAAGACTGACGTTGGCTCCAGTTTTGACTACCTTCTTGTCCGAATTTAGCCTTCAAGCCTCTAATACCATTTGTAGCTCTTTGAGTTATCTGCAAAACAAAATAAGAATGAGGTTAATTGGATACCTAGAACAAAAGTTATGATCAAAATACTGGAACAATATAAATCTGAAAAATTAACACGAAAATAAATTAAATCCAATTAAAACCCCAAAGTCCAATTTAGACAAAAAACCATTAATTACATATTAAACAGCCCTAAAATCATTAATCAAATGCAACAATTAAGTGTGACAAAATACAATTATCAAATGCCCCCACACTTATCCTTTTGCACTCTTGGGCAAAATTAAAAACTCAAAATAAAACTAAAGAAATAATAAAATAAAGATAAAGACTAAAAGATAAACCACTCATTTCTAACAATTGTTAAGAATGTAAAAATTCAAAAGATTAACCAATCATGACAGAAATTTCCTCATCTCAAATTATAAAAACATGGCAATCTCAATTGATTATGCTAATCACGCAAAATAGCCTCTCAAGGTATGCTCTCAATCAATCTCTCAAGTGTATAGGGTAGCAAGTATATCACTCAAATTCCACTCAAGAAAATTGCCCTACCATAAGCTTGCTCAAATTCTACTTCTCCACTACTCAAAACACATGCATGCACAAATCAAGATGACTTATTATTCAAGGTTGTAATGGGGCTATGGTGAAGGTATGGACAAGTTTGGAAATGAAGGGCTAAGCACCCAAGAAATTTAAAAGAGCATTAGTCAAGAAACACAAAGGTTTGCTCAAAACCAACTAAGTGATGAGATGCACTTTTACAAACAAATCGCCTCTTTCAACAAAACTCATTTCCTTCCCCAAAACTCAATATTACACCAAATTTTTTCTCAAATTGACTTTTTTTTTTATCATATATATATATATATATATATTTCAGATTTTTCTTCTTCTATTTTTTTTTTCTCTTTTTTTTTTGAAGACTTCCACAATTACTTACACAAGCACAATGACCAAACTAATGTCAAATGACAATTAGCATCAAATACCTCCCCCTACACTTAAACACAAACACTAAGGTGAAACCAATGCTCAATAAATTTTCAAGGTGCGGAATAAAATGGTTTTACACTTAGGCTTGTAATATGACTAAGACAAGGATGATACAAAAAGGCACAAAGGGGCTAACCAATGGGAATATAATGCAAGGGATGGTTATCTGGCCAAAGTGGTAAATGAAAGAAAGAAGGCCTCTATCATATTTGTGCATGCCAGTGAAAAATGCAGTTTCAAAGAGAAAAAGGGTAAGTTCTAGAGAATAAAATCATGAGCAGAAGCACACAAGAAAGAAAGAATGGCAGAAAATAAATTCCATTCACACAGGCCCAAAATCTGACAAGGGTTAATACCAGCACGCAATCAGCATCACAAAATCAACTACCAAGTCAGATAATCTAAGAGTTGAGAAACTCAGTCCAACCAGAATGATCCATTAAAAACAAAATATCCAAGTTCAACACTATGTACATCTCAACAATTATCACAAGGAGGGTTCAGACTGTATTATTCGTAAAATCCTGTTATTAACAATCAAAGTTAAAATTAAAAGTGCAAAGAAAAGAAAAGAAAAATAGAGAAAAGAGGAAGAAGACTCCCTATCCTCCTTAGGGAGGGTACGTGGCATCAGTTAGCCTAATCTCTGCCTCCACAGGCTGTTGCTGGGGTCCCTCATAAAAATGCTTAAGGCGATGTCCATTCACTGTGAAAGTCCTCCTGGTCCCGCTCATCACACAGTTCCACTGCACCAGAAGGAAAAACATTAGTAATCATAAAAGGACCATCCCATCTAGATCTAAGTTTACCAGGCATAAATTTGAGATGGGAGTTAAATAAGAGGACTTTCTGGCCCACAACAAACAAACTCTTTTCTCAGGATTTGCTTATCATGGAATGCCTTTGTCTTTTCCTTGTATAAAACGCGAACTCTCATAGGCATCCAATCTAAGCTCTTCCAGCTCTTGCAATTGCAGCTTCCTCTCCACCCCCGACTGGGCTAAATCCATGTTGCACTGCTTAATGGCCCAATATGCCTGATGCTCCAACTCTACCGGAAGATGACATGCCTTAACAAAGACAAGCCGATAGGGACACATCCCAATCGGAGTCTTGTAGGTAGTTCGATATGCCCACAAAGCGTCATCTAGCCTCTTGCTCCAATCTTTCCGGTTAGAGATAACAGTCTTCTGAAGGATTTGCTTAATCTCTTTGTTCGAGATTTCAGCTTGGCCATTGGTCTGTGGGTGGTATGCTGTGACAACCTTGTGAATCACTCCATACCTCCGTAATAAAGCACCCATGCTTCGGTTACAAAAATAAGAGCCCTGGTCGCTGATAATAGCTCTAGGAATACCAAACCTGTAGAAAATGTGAGATCTGACAAAATCTACAACCACAGCAGAATCATCAGTCCGAGTGGCTTTCACCTCAACCCATTTTGAGACATAATCAACAGCCAGCAATATGTAAGTAAAACCATGGGAAACAGGGAATGGACCCATAAAATCAATACCCCAAACATCAAAAACTTTACAAAACAGTATAGGTTGCTGGAGCATCTCATGCCTACAGGAAATACTCCCTACCCTCTGACAGTTCTCACATGACTTACAAAACAGATATGAATCATGAAACAAGGAAGGCCAAAATAAACCAGAATCTAACACTTTCCTAGCAGTCCTTTGGGGTCCAAAGTGACCACCACAGGCAGAAGCATGGCAAAAATGTAAAATGGAATGAAACTCATTATCATGCACACATCTCCTAATTACTTGGTCGTTACAGAATCTCCACAAATAAGGGTCATCCCAAACATAGTATTTAGATTCACTTTTCAATTTTAGAATCTGGGCCCTAGTGGAATTAGCAGGTAAAACACCAACAACTAAATAATTTACCAAGTCAGCATACCATGGAAGCTTACCTTGCAGCTGTAAAAGCTGCTCATCAGGAAAATCATCCCGAATGGAAGAGAGGTCAGAAGGATGGTGAGTGATCCAACTCAAGTGATCAGCTACCCAGTTCTCTGCTCCACTTCTATCCTTAATCTCAATGTCGAATTCTTGGAGTAAACAACATCCATCGAATGAGTCGAGGCTTAGCATCTGCCTTTTTCAAAAGAAACTTCAAGGCTGCATAGTCAGAAAAGACAATCACCCTGGTATCTAACAGATATGACCTAAACTTATCAAGTGCAAAAACTACGGCCAAAAAGTTCTTTCTCAGTGGTTTTGTAATTAGACTGGGCAGAATCCAAAGTCTTAGGAGGCATAGGCAATGACATGAGGGGCCTTATTGACCCGCTGAGCAAGAACTGCACCAATAGCACATAGTTGGAGGCATCGCACATCAGCTCAAATGGAAGAGAACCAATTTGGCGACTGAATCACCGGAGTTGTGGTCAGGCAGCGCTTCAATTGATTAAAGGCCAACTTACACTCATCATCAAACACAAAATCTGTGTCGTGCTGCAGAAGGTTGGACAGGGGCCGAGCAATCTTGCTAAAGTTTTGGATGAAGCGCTGGTAGAATCCTGCATGACCAAGAAAAAGAACGCACTTCCCCCACAGACGCGGGGTAGGATAAAGTAGTAATAACATCTATCTTAGCAGAATCTACCTCAATAACCTTTCTAGACACTATGTGTCCTAAAACTATCCCTGACTCAACCATGAAATGACATTTCTCAAAGTTCAACACAAGATTGGTCTCAATGCATTTATTCAAGACTCTAGCCAAACTACCCAAGCATGCATCAAAAGAAGACCCATACACAGTAAAATCATCCATAAATACTTCCATGCAATCCTCTAAAAATTCAAAAAAGATGCTTACCATGTACCGCTGAAAGGTTCCAGGCACATTGCAGAGTCCAAAGGGCATTCTTCTGTATGCAAATGTTCCAAAGGTGCATGTGAAGGTAGTCTTCTCTTGATCTTCTGATGCAATATGAATTTGGAAGTAGCCTGAGTAGCCATCCAAGAAACAATAGTGAGACTTGCCAGCCAACCACTCCAACATCTGATCAATAAAAGATAAAGGATAGTGATCCTTGTGGGTGGCCTGGTTGAGCTTCCGATAGTCTATGCAGACTCTCCAGCTGTTCTGAGCTCTTGTGGGAATTAGCTCATTTTCTGGTTAGCCCCTACAGTCACTCCAGACTTTTTGGGAACTACCTGAATTGGGTTGACCCATTGGCTATCAGAGATGGGGTAGATAATGCCAGTTGCAGGAGCTTAGTCACTTCCTTCTTCACCACATCCAGAATAAGGGGATTTAGGCGCCTCTGAGGTTGCCTCACTGGCTTAGCACCCTCTTCGAATGAAATTCGATGCATGCACATAGAAGGGCTAATGCCAATAATGTCAGCTAAAGTCTACCCAATCGCCTTCTTATTTTCCTTCAATAATCTCAGCAGCTACTCCTCTTGATTAGGTAGAAGGTTTCTTGCCACAATGACTGGCAGCTACTCATTCTCCTCCAGGAAGGCATATTTTAAGTGATCAGGAAGAGATTTTAGCTCCAACTTAGGCGGCTGCTCAGTAGAGGGGAGAAGCTTGGAGGGTTGCACCAATTCTGCAGCATGTACATCAGTTGAACCTGTAGTGCCTAAAAAAATAAATTCAAGGAAGCAGAACTTTGCCCGGACTGCACAATGTTGACATCAGAATTAACATCACCAGGCAAGTCAAAATCACCACTTAAGTTAGAATCACCATCACTATCTAGTGCATCACAAAAATTTGAAAAGCACGAAAATTCAATGCAAACAGGGCACCATTCATTATCAGTACAACCACAAACAACAGCGTCATTAACAGATGTAAAATTTTGATAATCAACACACAATTCAGCATAAACATCTTCAACCACATCATCAATCACATCAGTGCATAAAACTGAATGCTCTTCCCTAGGATGTTTTATGGTATCAAAGATATTAAAATGCACAATACTAACACCAAATTCCATAGAAAGAGTACCAAAATGCACATCTATCTTAGTCCTAGCTGTTTTCAAGAAAGGCGTCCCGAGAATAATCGGGGGTACACTGCTAGGAGACTCACCTTCCATCTCTAAAATGTAAAAATCAGCAGAGAATATTAATTCATTTACTCTATCTAAAAACATCCTCAATCAGACCAGCAGGGTGAGCATTACTCCTATTAGCTAACTGGATAACAACACCAGTAGCACGCAAAGGACCGAGACCAAGAGAATTATAAATAGATTCAGGCATGACATTTATGGAAGCACCTAAGTCTAACATGCAATCATCAAATTTACAATTTCCAATTATACAAGGAATAGTAAACGTCCCTGGATCTTTGCACTTCTTAGGCATGGGCTGGATGAGTGCTGACACATTCTGGCTTAAGCTCACTCGCTCATTCCCCTTCAGTCGCCTCTTGTTGGTACATAACTCCTTCAGAAATTTCGCATATTTGGGAATCTGCTTGATCACATCTAAGAGAGGGATGTTAACTTTCAACTTTTCTGAATGTTCTCTAGGATCTCCTTTTCTTGTGCTTTCTCTGCCAACATTTTTGGATTGAAAGGGCTCTCTGAGGGAAAGGTAGAGGGACGGGGGTTTCAGACTCATCATTGCCTTGCTTCAATGTTTCACTTTTCTTAGC
>NSJW01000022.1:788053-873940 GCA_019955255.1 Castanospermum australe
GAAGGGAATGAGCGAGTGACCTTGAGCCAGAATCACATCATAGCCATGCTAAGAAGTGCAAAGATCCAGGACATTTACTATTCCTTGCATAATTGGAAAATTGTAAATTTATAATTGCATGTTAGACTAGGTGCTTCCATAAATGTCATGCCTGAATCTGTTTATATTTCTTGGCCTCGATCCTTTGCGTGCTATTGGGTTGTTATCCAGTAGCTAATAGGAGTAAGCTCACCCTGCTGGTCTGATTGAGGATGTTTTATTAGAGTAAATGATTTAATATTCCTCTGATTTTTACATTTTTAGAGATGGAGGGTGAGTCTCCTAGCAGTGAACCCCCGATTATTCTCGGGAGGCCTTTCTTGAAAACAGTTAGGACTAAGATAGATGTGCATTCTGGTACTCTTTCTATGAAATTTAGTGATAGTATTGTGCATTTTAATATCTTTGATGCCATGAAACATCCTAGGGAAGAGCATTCAGTTTTTGCATTGATGTGATTGATTGATGTGGTTGATGATGTTTATGCTGAATTGTGTGTTGATTATCCAGATTTTGCATCTGTTAATGACACTGTTGTTTGTGGTTTGTACTGATAATGAATGGTGCCCTGTTTGCACTGAATTTTCATGCTTTTCGAATTTTGTGATGCACTAAATAGTGATGATGATTCTGATTCAATTGGTGAATTCTGACTTGCCTGCTGATGGTAATTCTGATGTGAACATTGTGCAGTCCGGGCAAAGTTCTGCTTTCTTGAATTTATTTTCAGGCACTATAGGTTTCAACTGATGTACATGCTGTAGAAACTGGTGCAACCCACCAAGCTTTCTTCCCTCTACTGAGCAGCGCCTAAGTTGGAGCTAAAATCTCTGCCTGATCACTTAAAATATGCCTTTCTGGAGGAGAATGAGCAGCTGCCAGTCATTGTAGCAAGAAACCTTCTACCTGATCAAGAGGAGCAGCTGCTGAGATTATTGAAGGAAAATAAGAAGGCGATGGGTGAACTTTAGCTGACATTATTGGCATTAGCCCTTCCATGTGCATGCATCGAATTTTTTGGAAGAGGGTGCTAAGCCAGTGAGGCAACCTCAGAGGCGCCTGAATCCCCTTATTCTGGATGTGGTGAAGAAGGAAGTGACTAAGCTCTTGCAAGCTGGCATTATCTACCCCATCTCTGACAGCCAGTGGGTCAGCCCAGTTCAGGTAGTTCCCAAAAAGTCTGGAGTGACTGTAGTGGCCAACCAGAAAAATGAGCTAATTCCCACAAGAGCTCAGAAACAGCTGGAGAGTCTGCATAGACTACCAAAAAGCTCAACTAGGCCACCCGCAAGGATCACTATCCTTTACCCTTTTATTGATCAGATGTTGGAGCAGTTGGCTGGCAAGTCTCACTATTGTTTCTTGGATGGCTACTCAGGCTACTTCCAAATCCATATTGCACTTGAAGATCAAGAGAAGACTACCTTCACATGCCCCTTTGGAACATTTGCATACAGAAGGATGCCCTTTGGACTCTGCAATGCGCCTGGAACCTTTCAGCGGTGCATGGTAAGCATCTTTTTGAATTTTAGAGGATTGCATGGAAGTATTTATAGATTATTTTACTGTGTATGGGTCTTCTTTTGATGCATGCTTAGGTAGTTTGGCTAGAGTCTTGAATAAATGCATTGAGACCAATCTTTGTGTGAACTTTGAGAAATGTCATTTCATGGTTGAGTCAGGGATAGTTTTAGGACACGTAGTGTCTAGAAAGGGTATTGAGGTAGATCCTGTTAAGATAGATGTTATTTCTACTTACCTTACCCCGCGTCTGTTCGGGAAGTGCGTTCTTTTCTTGGTCATGCAGGATTCTAACCGGCGCTTCATCCAGAACTTTAGCAAGATTGCCCAGCTCCTGTCCAACCTTCTGCAGCACGACACAGATTTTGTGTTTGATGATGAGTGTAAGTCGGCCTTTAATCATTTGAAGCGCTGCTTGACCACAACTCCGGTGATCCAGCCACTAGATTGGTCTCTTCCATTTAAACTGATGTGCGATGCCTCCAACTATGCTGTTGGTGCAGTTCTTGCTCAGCGGGTCAATAAGGCCCCTCATGTCATTGCCTATGCCTCCAAGACTTTGGATTCTGCCCAGTCTAAATTACACAACCACTGAGAAAGAACTTTTGGCTGTAGTTTTTGCACTTGATAAGTTTAGGTCATATCTGCTAGATACTAGAGTGATTGTCTTTTTCTGACCATGCAGCCTTGAAGTTTCTTTTGAAAAAGGCAGATGCTAAGCCTCGACTTATTGGATAGATGTTGTTGCTCTAAGAATTCGACATTGAGATTAAGGATAGAAGTGGAGCAGAGAATTGGGTAACTGATCACTTGAGTCGAATCACTACCATCCTTCTGACCTTCTCTTCCATTCGGAATGATTTTCCTGATGAGCAGCTTTTACAGCTACAAGGTAAGCTTCCATGGTATGCTGACTTTGTAAATTATTTGGTTGCTGGTGTTTTACCTGTTGATTCCACTAGGGTCCAGACTCTGAAATTGAAAAGTGAATCTAAATACTATGTTTGGGATGACCCTTATTTGTGTAGATTCTGTAATGACCAAGTAATTAGGAGATATGTGCCTGATAATGAGTTTCATTCCATTTTACATTTTTGCCATGCTTCTGCCTGTGGTGGTCACTTTGGACCCCAAAGAACTGCTAGGAAAGTGTTAGATTCAGGTTTATTTTGGCCTTTCTTGTTTCATGATTTCATATCTGTTTTGCAAGTCATGTGAGAACTGTCAGAGGGCAGGGAGTATTTCCAGTAGGCATGAGATGCCTGACGTGAACTGTCGAACTCACTCAAATTAACCAAGTTTATAAAGAAATTTGTAATATAGGACAACCTGGAATCGTCTCCCAAGGATTTTTGCATAGAACTAAATCACTCAATTAAAAAACAAAACAATAAACAGGGGGGTTTTAATTCGATTAAAATTAAAGCAAGAGATAAAACGAAATTAACAATTTAAAAGCAATCAACCAACCCAGAATTGAGGTTTCAAGGACATCCGTCACTGGACAAAAGAATTACTGAATCTCGTGGTTGACCCTAAACAAATCGGAATCCCTGCATTCATATAGGAACCCTCTCTACTAGACAATCACTTAGCATTTAATTAAACTCTTAGCGTGTTCACCCATGCCATCGCACAGTGTTCACTTCAACCTGTTTTGATTTTAAGTCCCTTGGGTTAATCAACCTAAATATTAAATCTAACATTTAATCCCTTCCCCTGGATGATCAAAACACAGAAATCATAAACAAACCTCATGGACAAACCTCATCCACTCGGATTCAACGTACACAATTGTGTTGTTCAATTCAAGTAAAGGGGGAAGAAAAGCGGATTCAGTTCATGGAGAGCACGGGTCCTCTGGATTCAACAGTAAAATCCTCAACTCATGGGTTGATTGAATGGAAAGTTAGCCTACCATGGCTGGGAAAAAACAAAAAATGAAAAGGAAAGAAAAAGAAGAACAAGATGAACAAGATGAGAGAAAAGAGAAGAGGTGTAGATCTGAAATTTCTCCAAAATCAAAAGCTGCTGTTCATGTTACCCTAATATGCTATTTAAACCTAAAACTAAACAGGGTCAGGGTTCCAAAACTGGCCCAAATTAAAAACATAACTAATGGCTTTGGTCCCATGTAATTTGGACTCCTAATTACAAAGTTAAGCCCAATTAACTAAACATAGCTCCAGAATTTCGTGACTGACTTTGGCTCCAATTTTGACTGCCTTCTTGTCCGAATTTGGCCTTCAAGCCTGTAATACCATTTGTAGCTCTTTGAGTTATCTGCAAAACGAAATAAGAATGAGGTTAATCGGATACCTATAACAAAAGTTATGATCAAAAACTGGAACAGTATAAATCTGGAAAAATAGCACGAAAATGAATTAAATCCAATTAAAAGTCCAAAGCCCAATTTAGACCAAAAATCATTAATTACACACTAAACAGCCCTAAAATCATTAATTAAATGCAACAATTAAGTGTGATAAAATTCAATTATCAATGCCCCAGCAACCTATACTGTTTTGTGAAGTTTTTGATGTTTTGGGGTATTGATTTTATGGGTCCATTTCCTGTTTCCTATGGTTTTACTTACATATTGCTGGCTGTTGATTATGTCTCAAAATGGGTTAAGGTGAAAGCCACCCGGACTGATGATTCTGTTGTGGTTGTAGATTTTGTCAGGTCTCATATTTTCTGCAGGTTTGGTGTTCCTAGAACTATTATCAGTGACCAGGGCTCTCATTTTTGTAACCGAAGCATGGGTGCTTTATTACGGAGGTATGGAGTGATTCACAAGGTTGCCCCCACAAACCAATGGCCAAGCTGAAATCTCGAACAGAGAGATTAAGCAAATCCTTCAAAAGACTGTTAACTCTAATCGGAAAGATTGGAGCAAGAGGCTAGATGCGCTTTGTGGGCATATCGGACTGCCTACAAGACTCCGATTGGGATGTCTCCCTATCGACTTGTCTTTGGTAAGGCATGTCATCTTCCGGTAGAGTTGCAGCATCAGGCATATTGGGCCATTAAGCAGTGCCGATGGATTTGACCCAGTCAGGGAATGGAGAGGAAGATGAAATTGTAAGAGCTGGAAGAGCTTAGATTAGATGCCTATGAGAGTTCGCGTTTATACAAGGAAAAGATAAAGGCATTCCATGATAAGCAAATCCTGAGAAAAGAGTTTGTTGTGGGCCAGAAAGTCCTCTTATTTAACTCTCGTCTCAAATTTATTGCCTGGTAAAACTTAGATCTAGATGGGATGGTCCTTTTGTGATTACTAATGTTTTTCCTTTTGGTACAGTAGAACTGTGTGATGAGTGGACCAGGAGTACTTTCACAGTGAATGGACATCGCCTTAAGCATTTTTATGAGGGACCCCAGCAGCAGCCAGCGGAGGCAGAGATTAGGCTCACTGATGCCATGTACCCTCCCTCAGGAGGATAGGGAGTCTTCTTCCTCTTTTCTCTATTTTTCTTTTCTTTGCATTTTTATTTTCAACTTTGATTGTTAATAACAGGATTTTACAAATAATACAGTTTGAACCCTCTTTGAGATAATTGTTGAGATGTACATAATTTTCAACTTGGATATTTCTTTTTGAAGGATTATTCTGGTTGGACTGAATTTCTCAACTCTTAGATTATCTGACTTGGTAGTTGATTTTGTGATGCTGATTACGTGCTGGTATTGACCCTTGTCAGATTTTGGGCCTGTGTGAATGGAATTTATTTTCTGTCATTCTTTCTTTCTTGTGTGTTTCTGCTCATGATTTTGTTCTCTAGAACTTGCCCTTTTTCTTTTTGAAACTGTATTTTTCACTGGCATGCATAAATATGATAGAGGTCTTCTTTCTTTTTATTTACCACTTTGGCCAGATGGCCATCCCTTGCATTATATTCTCGTTGATTAGCCCCTTCGTGCCTTTTTGTATCATCCTTGTCTTAGCCACATTACAAGCCTAAGCGTAAAACCATTTTATTCCGCACCTTGAAAATTTATTAAGCATTAATTTCACCTTAGTGTTATGTTTAAGTGTGGGGGTTGCCCAGGGCATGCAACATTTTAAGTGTGGGGGGAGGTATCCGATGCTAATTGTCATTTGGCATTAGTTTGGTCATTGTTGCTTGTGTAAGTAATTGTGGAATTTTTTCTCAAAAAAAAAATCTGAAAAAAATATATATATGAAAAAAAAAGTCAATTTGAGAAAATTTTGGTGTAATAATGAGTTTTGGGGAAGGAAAAGAGTTTTGTTGAAAAAGGCGACTTGTTTGTAAAAGTGCATTTCATTTAGTTGGTTTTGAGCAAACCTTTGTGTTTCTTAACTAATGTTCTTTTAAATTTCTTGGGTGCTTAGCCTTTCATTTCCAAACTTGTCCATGCCTTCACCATAGCCCCATTACAACCTTGAATAATAAGTCCTTTTGATTTGTGCATGCATGTGTTTTGAGTAGTGTAGAAGTAGAATTTGAGCAAGCTTATGGTAGGGCAATTTTCTTAAGTGAAATTTGAGTGATACACTTGCTACCCTATACACTTGAGAGATTGATTGAGAGTATACCTTGAAAGGCCATTTTGCGTGATTAGCATCATCAATTGAGATTGCCATGTTTTATAATTTGAGATGAAGAAATTTCTGTCATGATTGGTTGATCTTTTGAAATTTTGTGTTCCTTGTTCAAGTTTTGCATTCTTGACAATTGTTAGAAATGAGAGGTTTATCTTTTAGTTTTTTCTTTGTTTTATCATTTCTTTAGTTTTTGTTTTGAGTTTTTAATTTTGCCAAGGAGTGCAAAAGGATAAGTGTGGGGGCATTTAATAATTGAATTTTATCACACTTAATTGTTGCATTTGATTTAATGATTTTAGGGCTGCTTAGTGTGTAATTAATGATTTTTAGTCTAAATTGGGCTTTGGGCTTTTTTTTGGATTTAATTCATTTTCGTGTTATTTTTTCATATTTACATTGTTCCAGTATTTTGATCATAACTTTTGTTCTAGGTATCCGATTAACCTCATTCTTGTTTCGTTTTGCAGATAACTCAAAATGGTATTAGAGACTTGAAGGCCAAATTCGGAAAAGAAGGCAGTCAAAATTGGAGCCAAAGTCAGTCACGAAATTCTGGAGCTATGTTTAGTTAATTGGGCTTAACTTTGTAATTAGGAGTCCAAATTACCTAGGACCAAAGCCATTAGTTATGTTTTTAATTTGAGCCAATTTTGGAGCTCGACCTGGTTTAGTTTTAGGTTTAAATAGCAGATTAGGGCAACATGAACAGCAGCTTTTACATTTTGTGAAATTTCAGATCTAACGCCTCCTTCTCTTCTCTCTTCTGTTCATCTTGTTCTTCTTTTTCTTTCTTTTTCGTTTTCTGTTTGTGCACAGCCATGGTAGGCTAACTTTCCATTCAATCAACCCATGAGTTGAGGTTTTTGCTGTTGAATCCAGAGGACCCGTGCTCTCCATGAACTGAATCCGTTTTTCTTCTCCCTTTACTCGAATTGAGCAACATGATTGTGTACGTTGAATCCGAGTGGATGAGGTTTGTCCATGAGGTTTGTTTATGATTTCTGTATTTTTGATCATCTAGGGGAAGGGATTAAATGTTAGATTTAATATTTAATTAACCCAAGAGACTTAAAATCAAAACAGGTTGAAGTGAATACTGTGCGATGGCATGAATGAACACGCCAAGAGTTTGATTAAATGCTAGGTGATTGTCTAGTAGAGAGCGTTCCTATATGAATGCAGGGATTCCGATTTGTTTAGGGTCAACCACGAGATTCAGTAATTCTTTGTCCAGTGACGGATGTCCTTGAAACCTCAATTCTGGGTTAGTTGATTGCTTTTAGTTTGTTAATTTCGTTTTATCTCTTGCTCTAATTTCGTTTTATATCTTGCTTTAATTTCAATCAAATTAAACCCCCCTGTTTATTGTTTTGTTTTTCAATTGAGTGATTTAGTCCTATGGAAAATTCCTTGAGAGACGACTCAGGTTGTCTTATATTACAAATTTATTTATAAGCCTGATTAATTTGAGTGAGTTCGATAGTTCATGTCAGTCTTCACTCGTACTACTTGAACCTGCAACAATAACTTCTTGTTGGATGTAATTCCCAATTCTCGGTCCACCAACATCCATTACCATCTGCTCATAATTATTAAAATTCTCCCTCTCCTCAATGTTGCCATAGTATGAACTAGCTACGAGTACTGGGGGAATAGGACGCATTGGCTCACCATGGTTAATCCAATAATAGTAATTTTTCATGAATCTCTTCCTACAAAGATGTACCAATACATCATTAACAACCTCAAACCTCTAAGTTAAAGCAATTCTTAATTGAGTATTTCACAACATGACACCTTGCCTGATTGTTACATTATAAAAAAAAGCTTTCAAAAAGAATGAAATGTAAATGAGTTTTAGAAGCTCTAGATCTCTGTTTGGTTTTGGAAATAGTTCCATGTGAGCTAAGCATCTCATTTAAATTTTTTTCCAAAATCAATGTTGCTTTTCCTTTGTTTGGGAAGAGTGAAGTTGAGATGTAGAGATAATTTTTGTCCACACATGCACTCGCTAGAAACATTGGATTTGGAAATAAATGTATTCTACACTCTGCTGTCTGTAAAGTTAAAGCAAATTTTAATTGAGTACTTCACGACATAGCATCTTGCCTTATTCTTACATTATAAAAAAAGTTTTCAAAAAGCTTGAAATGTATATGAACTTTAGAAGCTTTCTGCTTGGTTTTGGAAATAGCTCCATTTGAGGTAAAAGCATCTTATTTAAAATTTTCTTTCCAAAAAGAAAGGGTCAAGCTTTGTCAAGAAGCCAACAGGTTGCTCATAGAAAAGATCAGCCAAACAACAGTTGCAATGTTGATAGCTTTGCAAAAGATAAGATAAATTTGTGACCAAATAATTTAATTGTGTTTATATTGTCTCCACATCCTTCATTTTATTAATTTGTTTTCATTTTATGTGATGAAAATAGGAGATGTAAGCACATATTTTGATATATTGCATCCATTGTTGCTCACAAAAATATAATAGTGGGCCAAGATTAACCAAGTATTATAATTCGTAACAAACATATGAAATATTAACAAAATAAATGCTGCTTGTCCTTTGTTTGGGAAGACTAAAGTTGAGCTTTTGTGATAATTTTTGTCCACACATGCAGTAGGTAAAAACTTTGGATTTGGAGAAAAGAACATATTCTACTCTCTATTGTCTTTCAAATTAAAGCAATTCTTAATTGAGTATTTCACGACATGGCACCTTGCTTGATTATTACATTATAAAAAAAAGCGCTTTCAAAAAGCTTGAAATGTAAATGAGTTTTAGAAGCTCTAGATCTCTACTTCGTTTTGGAAATAGTTCCATGTGAGCTAAGCATCTCATTTAAAATTTTTTCCAAAATGAATGTTGCTTATCCTTTGTTTGGAAAGGGTAAAGTTGAGCTGTAGGGATAATTTTTGTCCACACATGCACTAGGTAGAAACAATGCATTTGGAAAAAAAATATATTCTACACTCTGCTGTTTTTAAAGTTAAAGTAATTTTTAATTGAGTACTTCACGACATAGCATATTGCCTTATTATTACATTATAAAAAAAGTATTCAAAATGTTTGAACTGTAAATGACTCGTAGAAGCTCTAGATCTTTGTTTAATCTTGGCAATAGCTCCAAGTGAGCTAAGGATCTCATTTAAATTGTTTTTTCCAAATAGAAATGAACAAGCTTTGTCAAGGAGTGAATGGGTGTCTCGAGGAGAACAGAGCCTAATATCACATGACAGTGACAGATGTGATTAATAACTTGATAGAGATGACAATAAAGTAATGGAGCTAGATTATGATTTTTGAAAACTAATAAAGCCAACTTCATAACCAGTCCTTGAAGGTCACACAGAATCACGTGTAAAAATGTGATTAGGTCATGCTGTAATTATATTGGTGCATTGTTCGTACTAATTACACCATGGACAGCACATAATTGTATCTTTATAACTGTCTCTCTCTCAATGTGACATGGCATGTATGATGACAAGAATTAGACAGGAGGAAAAAGTAAATAGCCAATAGCATGAGGGGAACCTAAAAAACACATAGAAAGGACAAAATAACTGCAAACTCCAAAGCAGTGTACGGACAACAAAGGAAAAAAATTTATGGATTGATATGCTGGTGTTGGGGAATACGCTACGTGTAAAGAGGGTCAGAGAGGAGAGATATTGACACTGGGTTTGAGAGGGAAAAGAGAGAGACGTTAGGTTGGACGGTGAAAGAGAGGAAGAGGCACGTTGTAGAAAAAGAGGGATACATGGCGAAGCCAAAAAGAGTGTCACGTGAATTTTTAAGAAAGTTTTAATTTTGATCACTAAGTGACTGTTAATGATTCCTCTCACCTCTTACAATAATTAAGTATTCTCACTAGATATGATTTCATATAAAGTGGTCTATCATCCATATATATATATATATATATATATATATATAAAAGTAGAGATACATTTATTCGAGGAGTAAATATTGAAAGACTTACACCGTTGAATAATTTATGATAAATTGTGAATATTTTTTTTTAAAATGAATGTTGCTTGTCCTTTCTTTGGGAAGAATAAAGTTGAGCTACAGAGATAATTTTTGTCCACAGATTCACTAGCTAGAAACATTGGATTTGGAGGAAAAAAAAGTCATATTCTACACTCTACTCTTTCTAAAGTTAAAATAATTTTTAATTGAGTACTTCACAATATAGCACCTTACCTTATTATTACATTATAAAAAAAATGTTTTCAAAAAGCTTGAAATGCAAATGGGCTTTAGAAGCTCTTTGCTTGGTTTTGGAAATAGCTTCATTTGAGGTAAAAGCATCTCATTTAATTTTCTTTTTTCCAAAAAAATGAGACAAGCTTTGTCAAGAAGCGAATGGGTTGCTCAAGGAGAAATAAAGCCTGACATCACACAACAGTGACAAATGTAATTAATAAATTGATAAAGATAAAAAAAAGAGTAATAGAGTTAGATTATAATTTTTGAAAATCGAGAAAGCTAACTTCATAACCGGTTCTTGAAAAACACCTGGAATCACTTGTAAAAATGTGATTGGTCATCCTGTAATTGATTGGTGCACTATTTGTACAAATTACACCATGGATAGCACGTAATTATATCTTTATCTCCCTCTCGCAATGCGACATGGCACGTACGATGACAAGAACTATACAAGAGGCAAAAGTAAATAGCTAATCAGGAGAATAAGGTGTCCCCAAGAATAAAGGTCGAAAGGACAAAACAACTCCAAACTCCAAAGCTACCTACAGGCAACAAAAGGAAGAAATATTTATGGATTGATCAATATGCTGGGGCTGGGGAAGATGCTGTGTGTAGGGAGGGTCAGAGAGGAGAGATACTGACGCTAGGTTGGAAGCTAAAAGAGAGGAAGAGTACGTTGAAGAGGGATGCGTGAGTGAGCCAGAAAGAGTGTAACATGAATTTTTAATAAAATTTTTACTTTTGACCGCTAATTTTAATCTCATGATTGTTAATGGTTCCTCTCACCTCTCATAATAACTAAGTGCTTTCGCATCTCATAATATGCCTTCGTTTATTGCATCCATAGTTGCTCACAAAAATATAATAGTGGGTCAAGTTTAACCAAGTATTATAATTCATAACAAACATATGAAATATTACCGAAATGAATGCTGCATCCATTGTCTATTATTAATCTATTATATATCTATTCTCTCTCTCTCTCAATAAAATTATTAATCTACTTCTTTTCTTTCAATTTATGTTTATTTTTACGTGAAATTTATTAAAAATATAAATAAATCATATAATATAACACTGATTATCTTATGTTTAAATCATAAAATATATGTTTATAGATAAATATGATATACTTAACAAAAAATTAAATAATTAGTGTGACCATCCATGTAAAACTAATGGTTAAGATTCATTTTTCTCACTTCTCACAATAAATATTCTTCTCACTGGATATGCTCTTCATATATATATATATATATATATATATATGCACATTTAAATAGGTGGCCAACATTTGACACACCAACACATGAAAATGTCGAAATACCAATTGAATCAGTTTATACCATTTGCAGCAGTATTAGATTTTTTGGTATCACTCTGGTAGCCAAGCATTTTTTTTCTTGATATTGATACATTATTACTCGTCAAACATTTATTGGTTAGTAGTAATACTTGGTAGACTTCAAACTTTTATAGTGAGAATCAACATCCAATACATGTTTAACAACTCATCAAGAACACTAATGCCTAAAAAAAAAAACCTAGGTAACATGTATAGCAACTTCCAACATTTTTAGACCTTTCCTAATAATTGACTCAAATTTCCTCAATTGCATGGCATATGCATGAACTGATAGTGTGGTTGGGATGGTACTTCGTAACACGGGAAAAGAGGTGGTTTTGAAGCTTAAGCAAGGAGATGTCATACCAGTACCTCTTGGAACAGTTTCTTGGTGGTTCAACAATTGAGACTCAGTACTTATCATTACATTTCTTGGTGAAACTTCAAAGGCATATATTCCTGGCCAATTCAGCTATTTCTTTCTAACTGGAGCTCAAGGTCTTTTGGGAGGCTTATCTACTGAGCTCATAAGCAAAGTCTACAATTTGAATAACAGCGAGGTAAACAAGCTTACAAAAAGTCAAACTGGGGTTTTGATCATTAAGCTAGAAAAAGGCCAACACTTGCCCAACCCCCAAGTGGATCACACCAAAGAGTTGGTCTATAATATAGATGACGCACACCTGGATAGTAGTGTAAAAAATGATGGGTTAGTCACAACCTTAACAGAGACAAAATTTCCTTTTGTTGGAGAAGTTGGGCTTAGTGTGATCAGAGTGAAACTTGAACCTAATGCTACTAAGGCACCGTCATACCTAGCCAACCCTACGGTTCAGTTAATTTACATTGCTAGAGGAGGTGGTAAGATTGAAATCGTGGGTATGAATGGAAAACGTGCATTGGACGCTCAAGTTAAGGCTGGTGATTTGCTTGTCGTGCCGCCATTCTTCATGGTTGCTGAAATTGCAAGTGGAGAAGGAATGGAGTGTTACTCTATCCTAACAACTACAAAGTAAGCTATTGCCATTTTAAACAAGATAATGTTATTTATGCTATTATCTAATCAGGGGTAGAACTAGAAAACTTTTTATTGGGGGTGCTATACATGCTGTATAATTTTAGAATCGGGGAAGAATGAAAATATTTTACCTTTATGGTGGGGTAACCTAAACAATTACGTATACCACGTCACAACTTAGGTATGCCCCTGTATCCAACCTTACAAAACTATACATATATATCCATTTAAGAATACAAGTAGGATTGCATAGCATGTAATTACAAGAAAATTTTGAAAGTGCGACAAAATATAAATACAAATAACATATTTTTATATTTCTTTACTGGCCTTTGTTTGAAGAGTTGGCTGGCAATGCATCATTTTTGGGCGCTATGTCACCTATAGTGCAACAGGTGTCTCTTAATGTCGATTCAGAATTTCAAAAGCTTTTCCTATCCAATATCAAGGAGACCACGAATCTGATCCCCCTATCTATCTAGTTTGACTATTTATATATATATACATGTATATGTGTGTGTTTTGTACTTGTGTTTGACACATAATGGTAACTCCCAAATAGCCGTGAGAGCCAATAAAGATACATATTGTTGTTCCCACGAAGAAGTGTGACTATTTTTACTAATTACTAAAATCATACCAACCTAATCTTATTTAAATGAACCAAATGACTAAATGAAAGAACACAAACCAAAAACAAAAGAATAACAAGAAAGCAATTAGAATCTAAGAAATCAAAAATCAATAAAAATGAGTTGAGGATTACAATTTCTCTCAATACTTCAGTTGAAATCTCTTAATTCTCTCTTAACTTACATAATGAAATTATATTGTTAATCTTGGGATCTAATTTATTCATTAGCATATGTCGATATCATATAAAAATATCCTTTCCAATCAACTCCCTATATGTCTATTAGAATTAGATTGAAGAATGACTCGTTAAGACCTGGCCTAAATTTTGATTACATATGACTTGAAAGTATATGTCTATTTCACAAGTGAATCAATTCATCCATCCAATTGAATGAAATTGAACATATGTTATCCAATCTATGACTAAGACTAAAATTCCCTTTGTCAAGTTCAATTAGGGTTTACCAAATCAATGACTTGATAACATCCTTCCTGATCCGCTAACCAATGCTCTTCATCATTTCTCAGTGCCAAAATTTTATTTCTTCTTCTTCGATTCATAATTTTAGTATGATAGTAACGTGTGTTGCGATCTGCATCTTTAATCCAATCATTCATAGATTTTTGAAGCCAAAGAATTTCTTCTTGTAAAAGTATATCATCAAGCTATCTTCTAAGGGAAGTTTCTAGCTTGTCCAGGTAAAGGTTAGCCCTATAGGAAGATGAAGTTTGAATGCCCTTTATTTGGCCAAGCAACATTTTCTTCCAACCAAAAATATTCCTAAATTCCTCATGGTTCTAGGTCTTGAGTTTGGAAGTAAAATCCTTCAAGGCTGAAGGTAAATTATCATCTCCTCTCTAATTGTTTCTAAGAAAAGAATTAAAATTCTCATGGGTAATCCATGTTGCTTCAAACTTGAAGGCCATATTAGATTACCCACTATTTGGGACTAAATCTGAGGTGTATGCTCATATTTAAGATTAAATTGAGATGTTGGAAGCTCTGAATTTGAGGTGCTTGAATATCGAGGAAGGTGGGGCTACTTGCAAAAGTAATCCGATGCTCAAGTTAGAAGATAGTTTAGTAGGCTTAAGTATTAGAAATGAGTGATTATATCTGAGGGGTGTGTCCCCCTTATATAGGCAAGGGTTTAGGGTGATAACTCAAACTAAGTAGGATTAGGACTCCTTAATGATAGACATAAAGCTTATCATTTAAGTTTAATTCGAATACTAGACCTATCTTTTAATGGTCTTATCTCATACTTGTTAATGGGCTAGTCATTTATGAGGCCCAATGATATTAGTACCAAAAATTGCCCCCAAGTCTGGATTTTGTCATCTCAGCAAGATTCTGAGTTCTTCATAGTATTGGGCCGAAGTGTTAGCTTTATCAAGCTTTTGATATTTAAGGTAACAATGACCAAGATGATCGTAATATTTCAAGATGGTGAAACATCTCAGGATAACTATGACATGGGAACACGTGAGATGTTTGTTCCAAGATGTTGTGTCAATGGTTGGTTACGTTCCACGTTCTATAGTGGCCACGTGTCAAACAAAAGACACATCTTTGTCCCATTTACTGCACCATATCCATTTTTTGGGATATTGTGCAATGATGTTGTTGTGGGGTTTTCGAAGATGGTCTTTACCATTCTGCTTCGAGGCCTTTTCAAGTGAGTTAAAATGATTTTTCCCCTTTCTTTACTTATAAAAGGGGTTTTTCATTCATCTTCTTCTTCTCCATTTGCCTCATTAGTTTTCCAAATCATTACTTGAGCCAAAACTTCGCTATTCCTTTTTTTCTTTCAAAACTCTTGTTATCTGCTAGTTCATGATTTGCACCAGTTTGCAGAGTTTCTTCCTTTCTATATCCCTCCCATCTTGTACTTTTCCATCCATTTTTCATTATAATGGTTACGGTGAGGGAGATTCTTGACAAGGTGAGGAAGGAGAGGCTTTAATGCCCATTCGTTTGCCATTACGGCGAACGGGTGCCTCTACTAGCAGTTCTAGTGGAGGGCAGAGGCCACCATCACCCCCCAAGCTTCAAGTCGAGCTAGCCAAGTTGGATAAGAAGATGATGAAAGAGCGAGAACTAAGGGACAAAGTTAAGAGGGACATCGCCAAACTAGTCAGGTGATGTCCGGCTTGAGTAGTTTGGACAATGAAATTAATGCTCCTTTGGCCTGTGTAGGTACATCTCGGCTTCACACCGACATGGTTCATCTTGCAGCTATTGGACTGATATCTAGTGGGGACGGCCTTTACAGTTGGGTGGATAAGGAAGTTCTGCGCACTCGCTCGTTGTTCCTATATAAGGAGTCGACTAGTCGGAGCTTATCTAGAGTTGTTGCCCAAGAAGAGGAGAGACAACTCATACTTTCTCAACTCGTGTTATGGGAGTGATAGGGTTTGCTTCCAAAGAACAGAGGGGAAACACTTTATGTATACGTACATGACCTTGTTTGTCAAGGCAGGAGTTCGGTTGCCTTTCACCTTGTTTTAGATCAAGATGCTACTGAAGATGAATGTCGCCTCTTCACAGTTTCACCCCAACTCTTGGGCTTTTATAAGGGCATTCGAAATCACCTGTAATTTCTTTGGGATACCGAAGTCATTAAAGGTGTTCATCTATTTCTTTGTAGTCTTAAGACTTGCGAGTGGGCAAAAGTAAGGTTGGGTCTCTTTTCATGCTCGAATGGGAAGAGAGTGTTCGGGATCTTTGTGCAGTCCTATAAGGACCTCAAAGATGGATTCTTTCATCTTACTGAGGCTCCGGGCACCATTCCGTCCTTCCAAACTGCAAGCGGAGAACCATTGTTTCACTTATATTGGAACAGAGGAGTCCACTATGTGGAGGAAACGAAATAGACTGAGATGTTCGAGATGGAAAAGATAGGTACCGAGTTGATAATCGAGATCAGCACAATCAAGAGTTCTGACATTATTAACTCGAATGACGAAGGACACCAAAAAATTTTTGATATGTTCCAGGATCTTCTCAATACTATATTTGTTATGACTTTTCTTTACATATTTCTCCCTTTCTTTTTTTTTTAAGGACATGATGGCCGATAAGAAGAAGATGGCTCAGCTAAAAAGGTAATTGGTTGAGATAAAAGTGGTCGAGATGAGAGCAAGAGAGGAGATAGCCTAAAATGAAATGCTAGTTTGCTAACCAAATGAGGGAACAAAGACTCTCCACTCTGAAAGGGGTACTCAGCCAACTCCAGAAGATGCTCAGTTGCCACCAAGTGACACTAATGCTAACATGGTGAATCTTGATGGTGGTCTTGAAGATAGAGGCCAAGGCTAACATGCTGAGCCGTCATTTACTCAACAAAAGAGAGGTGCAAGCGGAGAACCTTCTCGGAAACGTAACCGAGTTGCTCCTTGTGCCACTTCTAAGGGTGGTGGTACAGACAATGCTGCTAACCATAGTGATCCCAAAGGTCCGAGCAAACTCTGAACTAAAAACTTGGATATCAAGAACTTTGTTGATTCTCGGGTGTTCCTTGATCGGGACATCGAGAAGTATCGCAACAGTACTCAGTCATTCCTGTTCCATTTAACGGAGTTGTATGCTCTTTGAACAGCTAGTATGGTATGCTTCTTGTCGGTGGAGCAGGGGGAACTTGAGTCTATAAGGGCTACAAATACTGAGTTGGTAAAAAACAAGGAGAACCTAAAGGCTACTTCCCTCGAGGTCATGAACGAATGCGATGCCGCTAAGTTGGAGGCATCTCGAGAAAAATCTACATTAGAAGGGATTAAAGCTGAGCTAGAGAAGGCAAATGCCGACTTGGTAGAGCTAAGATCTGCTCTTGAAATAGAACGCAATGACTTGGCTTCTTCGAGGAAAAGGGTGGAGGAGCTGGAAGCTGAGAAGGCTAAGTTAGTCATCGAGAAGGTGGCCTTAAAGTTTGGGGAAAATGAATTATCTGACTTGTTAGATCATTTGGTGACCCTTACATGGAATAACACTCTTTCTCAGATTCAGTTCCCTGGTATTGACGTTTCCAAGATGGACTTAGGGAAAGAAATCCAAGATGGTGCCTTGGTAGAGATCCTTGGAGACTTGCCCAAAGACTCTTAAACTTTTACTTTACTTATAGCTCCTTGGGCAAAAACTTGTAATTTATTTTCATCATCTTGCGACTATTGTCCATAGGCCTTAATGTTTAATGCTTTTGTGCATTTTCTTTTTATTCTGACTTGTTATCGTGTATTTTTTCCTTTTGTTGGTTTATTCTTATGTTGGGGTCTAATGCCCTATTTTAACTTAAAGACCAAGTCTTTATGTCAGAAGTTCATATTTTTTCAATATAGCTCTAAAATTTTTCTCGCGATAATGTTATTCCGAGGACTAACATTTTTAGCGGCACGAAGCGGTCCGATATAACATTTAAGAGCAACATTAAGTGGCTTGTTAACTTGTCTAACATTTTAAGAACGACGCGAGGTAGCTCATGAATTTGTTAAGAAAATCGCTGAAGAGGCATAATAATCATGATGGCTTTAAACAATTATATTAGCTGAGATGGCTTCAATAATACAACTAATTACTTCGTCAAATATGTAACTTTATTCTTGTAATCGCCTCAATAGCATCTCGGTTTGAGGGAAAGAGTACATTGTTATGCGAAATGCACTTATTACATCAAAAACAGACTTAAAAATTATTATCGCAGATTTAACATCCAAGGTTACCACTATCTCCGAATCTATATCCGAGTTACTATTATCACAGATTTGAACATCCAAGGTTATTAGTGTCTCGAAATTGACGTCAGAGTTTCCACTAAGTAGGCTAGTAGCTTCGTTCATTGATTTTGAGGCTGTTCAAGTAATATTGCCTTGCGAGTGTTTAATCTCCTTTGACTACTGCTACTTGATTCTCTCTCGTGATAAACTTCATCGTTAAATGGAGAGTGGAAATGATTGCCCCAAATTGGTTAAGGAAAAGTCTCTTGAGAAAAGTATTGTAGGCAAAGGGTCAATTGATGATTAGGAACTTTACTTTTACTATTTTGCAATATAGCTTAGATCCTAATGTGAGGTATAACTCAATATATCTTTCGATCTTGACTTGACTTTCATCAAAACTAAATAGGTTTCCAAAGAAAGGTTGAAGGTCATTTTCAAGTATGTTGAGCTATTTAAATGTATTATGATAAATGATGTTAGTGGAACTCTCTTGGTCAACTAGAACACGCTTTACTCGTGAATTGGCTATAGTGACCAAGATGACTGGGGGGGCAACGTGCGCAGGTAGAATTCCCTCGACATCTTCATCCAAGAAAGAAATAGTTTGATTTTTGTTAGGACTCCTTTTTGCAATTGGCTGGTGGGCGATGTTTAATATTGCTCTTAGATATTTCTTTGAGATGACTTAGATTCACCACCTCTTGCAAATCCTCTAAAGACAGTGGCTATGGTTCGAGAGACTTCATCATTATCATCTTAGACTTATGACCGATTGTCTTCGAGTCCTTGCTCGAAGATCTTTATCTGCTTTTTTTTGAGCTTTCGACTTCTAATGGTTGCATCTTTCTTGCCTAAATGATTTTAGGATGTATTTTTGGAGTTTCCCCTATCGAATCAACGATTCAATGGCATCTCGGAGATCAAAACACTCTTCTGTGTTATGCCTGTGATTATTGTGGTAGTTACACCACTTACACTTATATACGGCCTTCTTGTGGATTATTGGCCTTGGCTTTGGAAGTTTACCGAACTCTGGGTGATAAACTTCCTGAAGGATTTTCTCTCTTGGCGTGTTCAAAGAAGTGTATTCATCATACCCACCTCAGGATACCTATTTTTTCGGGGGATCCCGAGATAACTTTGCAGACTCTTTTTTCTTTTTGGAATTTTCGCCAGGACCTGTAAAGTCCTTTTTGGCCTTTAGGGTTTCCTCTATCTTGATATACTTTTTGGACCGAAATAGTAGGTCGTCAAAATTTTAAGGCTCTTTTTTCGTTAATGAAGAATTGAATGGCCCTGACTTCAAGCCGAGTAGGCAATAGTCCATAGCCATCCCCTTGTTGAGCTCTCCGACTTGCATTACTTGTTTGTTAAATCTTCCGATATATTCTCAGAGAGATTCATCTCGGCCTTGCTTGAGATTGAGTAGTGCCATAGAGGATTCCGGCTGACTTTTACTTACGGTGAAATGACTGAGAAATTTGTTGGCCGACTCTGAGAACTTATTGATGGATAATGATTCCAGAGAGCAGAACCACTTCAAAGCTACTTTTTTAAGGATTGTTGAGAACACCTGACATAGAATAGCATCTGTAGCCCCTACCATGGTCACCAACATGGAAGTATGATATGTTTACATGTGCTCTTATGGATTTGGGGTTCCATCATATGATTTTACATTTTCAGGAACATTAAAATTGTCAGGGAATTCTACCCCCATTATGAAATCGAAAAAGGGATGGCGGTAGTTTCATCCCTCTTCATAACATTGAATATCTCAGAAAAATTCTGACTTGTTCTCCCAATCTAAGCTGTCCGGTCTAGATGGCGGGGTAGATTCTGCTACGCGTTCGCTTGTGTGATCTTATAGCATATGATGAATCTCGTCTATTTGACGGTTTTGGTTTTCTATCATGGTGAGGATAATAGTGAGATTAGGATTTGGTGGTGCTCATGGTTAGGAATATGATCTTCCCTTGGATTCTGGAGAGATGTTGGTTGAGGGTCAGCTGCAGTTACTGGCCGGGAAACCCCTCCTGATGGAGGCTTCTGCTCCATTCTGATTTCTTTCTGCATTCTACACTTGCCTTCTGGTGTTGCCCATTAGGATATGGTTGGGAATAAAAATTTATTTTTTCCCATAGACGGTGCCAATGTTTTGGACTAAATCTGAGGTGTATGCTCGTATAAGAGATTGAACCGAGATGTTGGAAGCTTCGAATTTGAGATGGTTGAATACTGAGGAAGGTGACCTGTAAAAGCACTCCGATGCTCAAGTCAAAAGAGGGCTTAATAAGCTTAAGTATTAGAATTGAGTGATTATACCTTAGGGGTATGCCTCTTTTATATACGCATAGATTTAAGGTGATAACCCTAACTAAGTAGGATTAAGACTCCTTAACGATAGAGATAAAGCTTATCATTTAAGTTTAATTCGAATACTAGACCTATCTCTTAATGGTCTTATCTCATACTTGTTAATAGGCTGGTCATTTACGAGATCCAATGATATTAGTATCGAGAATCCACTATCTTGAGGACATGTATAGATGCACATGGGTTAGTGATCAGAGTGTACATGAGGAAGAACTTTTATTGAAGCTTCATGAAATTTTAACCTTTAGCTAGCATTACATAAAGCCTTGTCTAGCGTTCAGCCCTTGCATCTTAGGCCTTCTCTAAGTAAACTGAGATCCAACATAGCCTAGATAAATAAGATTATAACAGTTAATCTAGTTAAGAAATTATAAGCATTTCCTAATGTCAATTGAAGTTCCTCTTTTCTTTTCCGCAGTCAATGCAACTCTTTGAAATGCCCCACTACCAACCACTCTTTCCTGATGTTATTGGAGTGGTTATCTATCTGATTAAGAACTTCCGTTCTCTCTTCTTCCTGCAGACTAGCATAAATAATAATAAGAAGCCAAGAGTTCTTGTTAGAATCTATCACCTTAACATGAATGAATTGCATTTGAAGCTTCAAAGTGTTCACGGAGATGTTGACATCATTCCACATGATCCAAATCTGAATCGAAAGCCTCTAGCTTAACTGATCACATAAAATCTAAAAACAAGTCTTCTAATGGTTCTCGCAGCAATATCCCAGCTACACCTAGGCTCTTGAAAGATAACAATATCCAGTTTATAGGACTCCCCCAAATTTCGAAAAGCTCTGCCAAAATTACTACCCAAAGCCCCATGAACATTCCAAGAAAGAGCTATAATTAAAACAGACTAAGAGATCCAATAAAGGGAAGCTAGGACAATTGCATGACATCCTCTGAGGGATACACATGCTATTCTTCTACAACAATATCTCAACTATCACTATGATTCTCTTACATGACTTGGAGACTAACCCATTGGTTTGTGATATCAATGTGAGAAGGTTTAGGTTGTTTTATGGCCTTCCCACTAGATATTGAGTTAGTGACAACAGACTCTTGAGAAACAAAAGCCATCATGTTATCTTTAGTTGCATGACCATCTACATGAGTTGCATAAACCATTGTGGTGTTGGGGTTCTCATACGAGGTAGTCTTATATCTAACCAAAATAAGAGTGTGATTGGTTTTTGGCTGTTTAATGATCACTAACTTCTTATTGGGCTCACTCTCCTTACTTTATTCTTCCCAAGTAAGGCTAGTCTTCTGACATTCTCTCTTAAATAGACCTCCTAGAATAAAACTCTTCCGGTTACTCAAAACAAGAAACTCTCCATTCACATTATTGTTTCCCTTTGAAAATCCCTCTGTGTCCCCTTCATTTCCACCTTCCTAAGTATTCCTCTCCATTTCAGTGTAGGATTCACACCAAATCCTTTATCATTTAGCACCAAATCAAAATTGTGAATTTCAATTCCTATGATTGCCTTTACCATTGTACTTTCATCCAAGGGCCGTACACCAACTCTGTTGTCTCCAATGGCCCCTTTATTTCCCCACCTTGGTTATTAAAAGTAGTCTTCCTATGTTGAACCTCCTGTACTTTTTTATTAGGACAATTCTCCTTGGTATGCTCTAAGTGTCGTAACCGAAATAGACCATAAGGCTCCACATTCATCAAATTACTAACCAGGAAATACTGAGAAAGCAAAGGTTTATGCAAGTCCAACTCTATGCAAATTTATGCAAACTTTCCCCTAGTTTGTTAGGCACTATTAAGATCAACTTTGAGGGTTGTTCTAATCAAATTACCAATTCTGTGAGGAACCTTTCTATCGTAGTACTCCATGGCTAGCCTCAGCAACTTGACCCATGCTGTAATTTTATTTATTCTGGTAACATAATGCTTAAACTTGGCTTCCCATTTACAAACAGAGAGGTATGATCAAAGATTAACCAAGGTCGCCAAAAAGAGCACAGTCATAATGATCTACAAAATTAAACTTGGCAAAAAAGAAGTCGATGCCAACATTGACCAATTGAATATGACCACTTTTGCCCCAAGACATGTCAATCTTCTTATTTAGAACTGTAAACCCAATCATCTTACACAATAGTTTGATAATTAGTGTATTCATCCAACGTTTCCAAATCCTCTTCTTTTCAGTAGCCATAGTAGTGACGTGAAGGCAGCCTTTTTCATTAACGTCAATGGAGAAACAAGCCATCTTTTTGTGTTCTTTTGACTCATCAGAACCCCTTGCCCCATCTTCTGATGCCTCTTCCTCCGAACTATTTTCATCAGACCATTCTGAGTCCTCATCAAAGAACATACTCTCATCAGCCAAGTCTTTCTCTTCAATAGCTGGCACAAGAGCAGTCGAATAAGATTTTCTCTTTGAACCAAAACTCTATTGCCTATCGAACATCCAAATTTCCACCCTAAATGGATTTGAACAATCACCAGAGAAGTCTCCTACATGTTGATGCACTTTTTTCTTACTCCTTTGGATCAACTCCTTCTTCTCCTACGACTCCACTCTCGCCTCGCTCTCCATCATCTGTTTTCTTTCTCTTCAATACAATTACAAAGATTGTGAAAACAATTGCTCATGCAATTCTGGGTTAGGGGTGGTATAGGTAAACCCCTCCCTAAAATGGCAACTTCAGGATTCAAATCATTGACATTGCATGTAAGGTTTGCCTTAGACAAGAAGATATATTTATAATGTCATTTGATTCAACCATTGATCTGATAGGTTGCATTAATGTTCATAATTAGTGTTTGTTTTATCTCTAGTTAGAGTTTTCTTAGAGAAATTACGTGTCTTTCTATGTTATATTTAGTTAATTTCACTCTCTAGTACATTTTAAGGTGATTCTTGATGCTTTTAGGTGTTTAGGTGGTGATTTAGAGCAATTATATTGAGGCTAGGACTCCTGTGATGGTTTGGATTCAAGTTTTTATTGAAGAATTTCTTGTTGTTTGACCTTTGTGTAGTAAATTGACTATAATTTAAGCTACAAAGTTACAAATCACGTGATTCTAAAGCCATTGGTCAGATAAGAGAAAGAGCTACAACTTTCATGTTGAAGTCAAAGTCTAATTCCACTTCTAGAGAGCTACACATCCAAGGAAAAGTCACATGGCCCTTGTAATTAGTTAGAAATGAATTTTAGACACTTTTAAACACTAATTGAGCCTGGGCTTGTAGAGGTCTAATGTCTAAAGATACCTAACCTTAATGGAAGAGAGATACTACTATAAAGGGACTTCCTTCTAAAGAGATCATAAAATACAAAGAGGACCCTAGGAGAGAGGCATCCAAAAAAGAGGAGATTGTTAAAAATTGAAGACTTGAAGATTGAATATCTTTTCCATTTTTCTTATACTCTTTGTTTTTGTTTTGTTTTGTTCTTGATAATGGTACTCCTTGTTAGGAATTCAAGTGTGAGTAGAATGTGAGTTTGAGTGAAGAAGTCCCGCATTGGAAAAGAATGGACAAAGTAAGGACTATATATAGTGGAAGAATCCATAAACTTAATGCTTTAAGGTTTTGAGTTAAGACGTGGTGTCCGATCTACTGGTGTGATTCCTCTGTAAGTCCATTGAAAGATATCTCCCTGGCATTTTGGACTCCCTCTGATGGACCAACAAGTGGTATCCGAGTCGATGGTTCAAATCCAGCTGGACGAATATTGGAGAAACGGTGGTTGATGAATGGCAATACAAGCAATCAACCCGACCCGATGTCGAGTGATAACATGTGTGGATATGTGGCTCAGTGTGGTGAACAGTGGCTACACGTTGGTAGATATGTGGCTCTTGAAAAAAAAAATGGGCTTGGTGTGCTCGGGAAAATTGTTGTTAGCCATTAAATACTCTAGAAAGGCTTCCACGCGAGGTGGAGTATTAAGGACTCACACTTGAGCCACATTGAAAAAGAATGGACAAGATGAGGACCATATATAGTGGAAAGACCCATGAACCTAATGCCTTAAAGTTTTACGTTAAAACATAGTATTGGGTGCACCAACATGGTTCCTTGGTAAGTCCATTGAAAGAGATCTTCCTGATGTTTTGAACTCCCCCTAATGCCTTAAACTAATTTCCTTTTTCTAGGATTGTAATTGAATTTACATGTAGTTGGATCTTTTGAATTCTTTCTTTCTTATTTCAATGCTAATTGAATTGTTTATTTCATATTGATCTCAATGCTTCTAATTGTTTGATTACCAATTAGAATGATTAGGTAAATCTAAATTGAACTTAAGAAGGGAATTTGGATTTAAGTCATAGGTGAAATAACATATGTTTACAGCATCTGGGTATCGATCGAGAATTGATTTGTTTGTAAGAAATATAGGAACATACCTGCAAGCCATATGTAACCATGATTAGGACCTACTCTTGATGCATGCTTCTTATCTTTGTTCTTATAGGAATATAGGGAATAGAATAAGAGGGATAATTTTATATTACCATCGGGAGATGCATATGAAATAATTAATTTCTAGGTTAATAACTCATAATCATTGGGTAAATTAAGAAACAATTAAGGGATTTCAGATAAAATGTAAGGGGAAATTGGAATCCTAGGCTTATTTATATTGATTTTTTAGATTTTATTTGTATTCTTGTTATTTTTCTTGTAGTTACTTTCCTTTTATTCATTTAGTTAATTAGTTTTTTTGATACGATTAAGTTAATTTTAGTACTTAGCATTAATAGATACAATTCTTCGTCCAAATGATATCTATTTATTTACTTTATTATTTATTACGATACGTGCACTTGCATAGTTAAATCCAACAACGCGATCTAACATGTATAATTAGTTGAATTATGAATTACTCTTTTTTTCAATTTTTTAGTTGAACTGAATTTTAAAACATTAATATTTACAATATACCCCTCTATTACTCACTGACGACTATAACACTAGACCTTCTTAATCATATGCTTTTAACTAGAACAAGTTAATTAAAAAAAATATGAACTTATTAATGGTATAGTTAAAAGTTAAATATTTGACACTTTCTTCTGTTGCTTCTTATAATCATATTTATGGATTAAATATCATATACAACTAACTAGAACATGTCATTTAAAAAAAAATCACTAGCACTTGTTACTCATAGTCAAAGATTAAGTATTTCGAACTTCTCAAAATTACTTCTTAATCACACTATTAAATATGAAATAATGATTAAATAAGGATATGTTTTTTATATTTTTTTTTAAGGATATCAATAAAAATTATTTAATATGTAATCTGTTTTTGATATAATGCTCAGAAGTTGTATTATTATTTGAATTCAAGAAATTTACTAGTTTTTATTTACGGATTATAGTACCTGAACTTTTAGATTGGGTAGCTACTGGCTAGTTACTTAACACAAATATTAAAAAGATGGACCAATTTTGTAAATATATAAAAGTTATAGACCTATTTTGCAATAATTGGCTGCTAATTTTTGCTACTCCGAAGGACCACTTTTGTAAACCACCTTTTTCCAGTTTCACCTATCAAGCAAGTTACAGTAATAAAATCCAACCATTCATTTCTTTTTATAGATAATCAGTGAATGAGAAACCATGGTGCATCTATGCACCCAATCTATTAAGGTTCATTGAAGACGAAACCTTGTTTAGTCTCTTATTTTTCTAAGGAAAAAATGTTAACATGTTTGGCTAATGGATTTAATTGTTTGGAACTCTGGACTAACTGAGAAGACCAGTTTAAAAATTTGAGTTTTTGTAAGTTGGTCATTGTGTTATATTCTTAATCTCTATTATCTAATTTTGCTTTATTTATTTTTTGCACTTTTTTTCGCAATATGTTTGTTATCATATCTTGTTAATTGTGATTTAAGATTATGAAGATCAAATGATTAAAATTAGCTGTAATGACTTTTATCATTTCATTTTTAGAGCTAACAAGATAACATATCTTATAATTATTGCTAAAAAGTTTAAATCTACTTAAAAAGAAATGAAAAAATATTCATATGACATTGATACTTAATTAAATAAAAAAATGAGCAATAGCTGCAATATGATTAAAAAAATTAATGTAACAAGTTAAACCACATATATGATTGTTATTGTTTTTAAAAATATGATATTAACCAGAAATCTTAAGTTAAAACCATATTACTTGATTGTTCATTGTCTCGTTAGTATAGAATTTTAGACCTCTACGACAACACTATGTACACACAGTAACTTTACAATTTTAGTGTATGGTTAAGTGAGAATTTTAAGGCAAAAAAGAAAGAAATTCATAAACCCCTCGAGTCTTTGACTAAACTTGTTTGGGAAGAGTAAAGTTGAGCGAGATAATTTTTGTCCACACATGCACAAGCCAAAAATATTGGATTTGGAGAAAAAACATATACTACACTCTGCTATCTCTAATGTTAAAGTAATTCTTAATTGAATAATTCACGATATAGTACCTTACCTTATTATTACGTTATAAAAATTTTTTTTAAAAAAGATTAAAATGTAAATAAGCTTTAAAATCTCTCTGCTTGATTTTAAAAATAACTCCATATGAGCTAAGCATCTCATTTAAATTTTTTGTTTCCAACAAAACAGGAACAAGCATTGTCAAGAAGTCAACAGGTGGCTCAAAGAGAAATAGAGCCTGACATCACATGACTGTGACAGATTTGATTAATAAATTGATAGAGATAACAAACAAAAGTATGTAACTTTTAAAAAAAGTAATGGAAGTAAATTATAATTTTTGAAAATTGAGAAAGCTAACTTCATAATTCATTCTTGAAAGTCACGTAAAATGACGTGTAAAAATGTTATTGGGTTATGTTGTAATTGTATTGGTGCATTGTCCGTACAAATTACACGATGGACAACACGTAATTGTATCTTTATCACTCTCTCTTTCTCTCTCAATGCGACATGGCATGAATGATGACAAGATGGACAACACATAAAATCAAGTGTAAAAATGTCGTTGGGTTATGTTGTAATTGTATCATTGCATTGTCCATACAAATTACACGATGGACAACACGTAATTGTATCTTTATTACTCTCTCTTTCTCTCTCAATGTGACATGGCATGAATGATGACAAGAATTAGACAAGAGATAAAACTAAATACTAAATGGTCAGGAGCACGAGGTGACCCCAAAAATAGAGGTAGAGAGGAGAAAACAACTCCAACTTCCAAAGTTATGTATAGGCAACAAAGGAAAAGAAATTTATAGATTGATATGTTGGAGTTGGGGAAGTGAATTTCTAATGAAAGTTTTAATTTTCACTACTAATTTTAATCTGAAGGATGTTAATGATTCCTCCACTCACAATAATTAAGTGCTATTACCTAGATATTGTCCCATATAAGGTAGTTTATCATCTATATATATATAGACACATACCTATCTTGACTCTCTCAATATAAACATTTTCAAAAATATTAAAAATTTATGAAATAAAAATAAACCTATTCCAAAGCTCAAATTTCAAGCTATTTTGAGTTAATTTTCTCAATAATCAAATTTTTATGAAGAAAAAAACAAAATCCATAAAAAGGGAAAATGTCAAAAATTAATTATTAAAAAGATTAAAAATTAGAAAAAGAAAAGAAAGCTAAAAATTTGAATCAAGAAAGACATTAAAAAATTGAAAAATTAAAGAAAATGATAAAAAAAAGTAACAAAAAAACAGATAAAATTAAAAAAAAAAAGAAAAAACCAAAAAGCCCAACGACTCATTCACTCACCCGTCATGCTTCACTCTGGCTCCACGGCATAGACCCAAAATAGAAACAAACAGAGCCACTTTCATCATATAGCACAGACACAATTCATCCACCCATCATCAGAGGACACAGCACTCACGCACAAGACAGTGCACTCACCTTCACCTCTGCACACACTCACTTTTCTCACCCATAACTTCACCTGTCCACTTACACACACAGACTTCATATTTTTGGACCCAATCACATGCACATAAAGGAAGGCGCAGTAGAATATCACAAAATTGGGAAGAGAGGCAGCAAAAGAGGGGAATCTTTTGGTTACAAAAGAGAGGGGTAGAGCACACAGAGGGAGGTTTCTGAAGAGGGACTAAAACAGAGACGGAGAGTCTTAGAGCACTCACTCTCAAAAAGCTCTCAAATTCATTTTCTCACCCACCCACCACCTCCACGGCAACACCAATACAGACTTCACCATTCACTCGCAGCAGCACAGAGAGAAAGGGAGCACACACATAGACAGAGAGCCTAGGGAGAAGGGGAAGGGTAGTTTTTTGGAAGAGCACATTGAGAAAGAAGAAAGCAAAGAAAGGAAGTCTTGTTTTAACATTTGGGAATGTGATTTTAAATTGCAGTCAACAATCGCAATTATGGACACAACATTGCTCTTGCGGAACCTCCATAGCCGCAACACAATATAATTGTTTATAATTTTTACAATCGTATCGTAACTACGTCCCAACCACAACCACAATTTAAAACCATGTTTGTGAAAGAAATGGTAGAGAAGGAAACACTCAAACTCTCTAATGAAACTCACTTTGTATTATATTATTGGCTTATATGATTTGAAAAACACAAGATGATTTATAGGTACACATGACACCTCTTAACAATCCTTACACTGAACTTAAGCCCAAAATATTCAATGCACCTATTAATTAAGTACATGCATTGATAAATACTTTAAACCTACAAATACATGAATGTAAAGATGCATGGATAGTAATTAAGTAGATACATGAATATCAAAATGCATGAATGGAAATTAATTAGATACATCAAGTTTAAATTTCCAACACCCCCCCTAAACTTCATTCTTCTTCATTTTTATAAAGTCTTCAAACTTCAGCACTTTGTCTTCATGTCCTTTCACTACATAGCCCAGTGGTTGTTGGATATATAACTCTTCTTCAAGATAACCATTCAAGAAAGCAGACTTGATGTCCATTTGATAAATTCTCCACTTCTTTTGAGTCGCTAAGGAAATAATCAGTCAAATCTCCAAGCAAGCTACAGGAGTAAATACTTCATCATAACCCACTCCATGTTGTTGGCTATAGCCTTTAGCAACAAGCCTAGCCTTGTACCTCTCTACTTTTCCTTGAGCATTTCTTTTAACTTTATATATCCACTTCACTCCAATGGCTTTTTGTCCATTTGAAAGACTAGAAGGCTCCCATGTGTCATTCTTTTCAATTGATCAAATTTCTTCATTAATCGCAATCCTCCATTTCTCACTTGTTGATACTTCTTCAAAATGTAGTGGCTCAGTGTTAGCAAAGAGACAAAACAAAGTTGTATTGCTCACCATCTTTGCTTCTTCATAAAGCTCCATAAGATTTCTTGTACCTTTAGGCCCTTGAGTTGTGCTACCATGGGGAGATTGATTGCCATTATGATTGGGTGAAGGAGGAGAGATGTAGCAACATCTTCACTTTCTTTATGGTTAGATTCTTCAAGCAAAAGAAGTGAAGTATCTTCATTTCGAGAAACACCCCACTCCCATGAACTTTTTTCATCAAAATCAACATCTCTACTAACAACTATCTTCCCATTAATGGGATTGTAGAGTTTGTAGCCTTTGGAATTCAAAGCATAGCCAACAAAAACATACTTCACACTTTTGTCATCTAGCTTCGTCCTCATCTCCTTAGGAACATTAGCATATGCAATACTTCCAAAAACTAGCAAGTAAGAAACATTAGGCTTCATTCCAGTCCATGCTTCTTGAGGAATCATGCCATGAACACTTCTTGTGAGAGATAAGTTGGACAAGTATACGGCACAAACGACGGCTTCGGCCCAAAATTCTTTAGGCATTTGCTTACTCTTTAGCATGCTTCTTGCAGAGTTGAGGATGGTTCCATTTTTTAATTCCATGACTCCATTTTATTGTGGAGAATAAGGAACATTGAGAAAACAACGAATACCATTAATCTCACAAAATTTGTTGAACTCCATAGAAGTAAACTCTCCTCCTCTATCTGTCCTCAAGGCTTTAATAAAATATACACTTTCCTTCTCCACTAGGACCATGAATTTTTGAAATGCTCGAAAGGCTTCACTTTTTTCCTTCAAAAAATAAACCCAAGTCTTGCAAGAAAAATCATCAATGAAAAGCAAGAAGTAATTGGATTTACCATGTGAAGATAGTTTATGATTGGCCCACAGATATATGGATGAACAAGTTGAAGTTGCTTAGTTGCTCTTGAAGCAGATTCCTTTGGAAAAGGTTTTCTTACTTGCTTGCCCAAAAGACATCCTTCACACAATTGATTGGGTTGAACAATGAGAGGCAACCCTTTTACCATATTCTCCTTTGACAACAAATTCAAGCCTCCAAAATTGATATGGCCAAATCTCATATACCAAAGCCAAGAGGAATTTTTACACGTCTTCAAGCATCTTGGATGATCAATTTTGACATTGAGTAAGAACATTTGATTCTTTGACATAGGCACCCTTGCCACCGAATTGAAAACTTCATCTCTCAAAGTACAACAACCATTCTTCAAGTGAATGTCATATCCAATCTCAAGCAGTTGTCACAAGCTTAAAATATTTGTTTTCAAGGAGGGAATATAATAAACTTGAGAAATAAATTTATGACTTCCATTTTTAGCAAGAATTAGGACATCACATTTGCCTTCAATTTGCACCTTCATATCATTGCCGAAAATAATTTGGCCTTTGTGGCTCTCATCAAGATTGGTGAATAGATCCTTGTTGTCATTCATATGATTGCTAGCACTCGAGTTAAGATACCACAAGAATTTATCTTCATCTTCTTTGCTTGACAATAACAAAAGTAGCTCTTCCTCTTCTTTCACTTCAACAAAACGGGCTTCTTCTTGATTGGTGGAAGAACTCCAACATTCATTAACATAATAATGGCCATATTTGTGACAATTATGGCATTGAATGTTAGATTTATCAACCGTTTCTTCCTCCTCCATGCCTAAATCCATAACCTCCACGTCCTCTTGTTCCTTGTGGTTGTTGGCTTGACTCTTCATTGTTAGGGATTATGATCACCTCTTCTTCTTCCATGACCACGGGCACCATGACCTCTACCTCTTCCATGGCCTTGACTTCGACCTCTTCCTCTTCCTTGTGAGCTAGCTTGCTCTTTCTCTTTATCTTTCAAAGAGATCTTTGCTTGGAGTGCTTGAACTAATGGCTCCTTCTTCTTTAATCTCTCTTTATAGGCTTGTAAAGATCCTTGTAGTTCATCAATGGTCATGGTCTCCAAATTTTGTGATTGTTCAATGGCCATGGCAACAAAATCATATTTTGAGTCAAGAGAACAAATAATTTTCTTCACCACACGAATATCTTCAATATTCTCACCATATCACCTCATTTGATTGACAATTATTAATACTCTTGTGAAATAGTCATGAATGGATTCGGACTCATTCATGTGTAAAGATTCAAACTCACCTCTTAAGGTTTGTAGGCACACATTTTTCACCTTATCAACTCCTTTGAAGACATTTTGGGGAATCTCCCATGCTTGTTTTGCCTTTGTTACATAAGCAACCTTCTCAAACATTGCTTCATCCAAGGCTGCATGAATAATACTAAGAGCATGTTGATCCAATTTGCGATTCTTTTACAAAATATTCCTTAGGGCTTGAGTTAAAACTCCTTCATTCTTCGGTTCATCATATTCTTTCTCCACCATCTCCCATACCTCTTGGGAGCCAAGAATTGCCCTCATGCGAACACACCAATTATCATAATTGTCTTTTGCGAGTTTGGGAATCAAAAGAGAGGAGATAGACATCTTCACAAGATTATACTAAGGCTCTAATACCATTTTGAAGGAAATGGTAAAGAAGGAAATACTCAAACTCTCTAATGAAACCTACTTTACATTATATTATTGGCTTACATGATTTGAAAAATACAAGACTATTTATAGGTACACATGACACCTATTAACAACCCTTATAATGAACTTAAGCTCAAAATATTCAATGCACCAATTAACTAAGTGCATGCATATGTAAATACTTTGAACCTACAAATACATGAATGTAAAGATGTATGGATATTAATGAAGTAAATACATAAATATCAAAATGCATGAATGGAAAATTAATTAGATACATCAAGTTTAAATTTCCAACAGTTTGGGATCATCCCCGGTGAGAGTCTCTCATTTTCTTCTTTCTTGAACTTTTTGGAGCTTAGTCACTGACTTTGGTTTTCTTCTCTGATCATGTTTTTTTCCTCCTTTATAGCACCGACCCACTTCCATGGCACTTTCACTCTCACCAAAGTACACTAGTCTCACCCTACACGAAACTGAGCACCTCTCCACTCACCGTCACGGTAACGCCACCTTCACCGCGCCTGAGTCACCAGCACCACACACCATCTGCTTCCCTTCACCATCACAGTTCCTTCCCCACAGTTCACACACTCAAGCATCACAGCACTCGCACTTCACAAGACCATACACCACCGTAGCTCTACCTCTGTTTCTTCGCTCCATCACAGTAACTCACCCCACTTGCACAAGCCACCACCTCCGAAGCCCCAACTAGCACCTACACCTCACTCTTCACTCACAGCTCAAGAACCACAACTCACAGCACCTACTGCACCAAAACAAAGAACACTCTTCACGGTCCCAAAAGCATAGCACACATAGCTTCCTCACTACACTCACGGCACTCCACCGTCTCAAACACCTCACTCTTTGCACTGGCCCATTTCGCGCCTCACACACTCTCACAAACCACTCTCACCCATGAATCACCCGTCATCCACATTCTGCACTCCCACACATAGCCCGACTCACGGAGACACTCACCTCCACTGCACCAGGCCACGCACACACGCCCCGCACAAGCCACATTCTCACGTGGATTTTCTTCTTTTATTATTTATTCATTTGTTATTTATTTTATTTTATTTATTTCAGTTTTTCTTTTTTTTTTTTGAGTCAGATCAAGTATTGGGGCTTATTATGGGAATGTCTGATGTGGATCGATCATGATATTGTACTGTGCTAGTTAATATATTTGGGTTAATTGTAGGCTCAGAAGTAAATTTGATTTAATTTTAGAGTAAAACATATTTTTAATGTATAAAAGATACATCATTTATTTCGTCCTTTAGAGATTAATTTTATCAATTTAATCTCTTAAGTTTCAAGTCACTTATAAATTTTATCTTTTTATTCCTTTTAATTTTATCAATTTAGTCCCTCAAAATGATCAAATTGTTGTGAATATGATATTTGAGGGATTAAATTAATAAAATTAATCTCTAAGGGACGAAATTAATAAATGATATATCTTTAAGGGATTAAAATTATATTTTACTCTTAATTTTATAATCTTATTAAAGAAATGTGCTCATGATTGTTATTGGTCTCAGTTTTGTTAGTGAACTAAGATATTGTTATGTGAATATTAGGTTTGACTTGATGGCTAAAGTTTTATTGGGTTCACTTTTGGATTGGACTAATAAAAATTTTTAAAATTGAAAAAAAATAGTAAATTGATTAGTTTGTATTTAATTTATATGTTTGAATTGTTAATATGCCTCAAAATTTTATTTCAACTTGAACATTTTTTTTAGACATTTTACCATGCATTTATTTATTTATATTATTTTTAAATCAATTCTCAAAACTTAAAAAATTAATCTAAGTCTTCTTACTTAGGCTAACTCGTTATTTTTGAAAATAATTTAATTGAGACCTTATTGTCGTAATGACTTTTTATTCTCGAAATAAAATTCAATTAATTAATTATTAATTAATTAGGGACGATGTTGCCATGGTGCTCTTTCATCTCACAAATATATTAGAATCACTAACGGTTAATGTTTATTTAAAAATCCTTAATTAATCAATTAGGGATAACGTTGCCATAACAGTTCTTCTATCTCAAAAATAATTTAGGATCAGTAACGTTAACGTTGTCGTGATGACTCTTTGATTAGAAAGTGATATAGTTATTGATCATTTTTTTAAAATCTATCAATCATCATCAAAGCATTTTTAATTTGATCAATCTTTAATTTTAACTTTTCAACACAAAAGTATTTTTATATTAATCAACACACAAATCATTTTGCATTCAATTAATTCTTAATTTCTAATTAAAAGCCTACAACACACAAATATTTTATACAAGAATTATGTGATTTTGACTTCTCATTGTACATAAGGATACGTAAGCATGCAAAGCAAGCCAAAACTATGCATATTTTCATTTAATGCTTCGTTTATTTTTTTTATTATCATTATTTTCTATTTATTATTTTGCTTTTTGGGGTGAATTAAATCAATTTTGATGTCATAATTATCTTTGCACAATTAACTTTAGCATAATCGTCTTATGATAGATGTATTATGGGTACAGTAAAAATAAGTTCTTCTTCTTCCTTGTGCATAATCAAGCAGTAAGAATAAGTTCTTACTCTTCCCTGTGCATAATCAAACTTTTGAACCTTATCTCATTTTTCAAAAGCTAATTTTCTAATAAAAATAGTTTTTTAATTATTTTTTCATTTAAATAAAAATTGGTGGCAACTTTTAATTTTCTATAAATTTAGTTGTCTCTCATCGCAGCTCCTTCCGAGTAAGTTGTGACATATATGTATACGTGTGTGTGTGTGTGTGTGTGTATATGTATATATAAAATAAAATTTGATCTCTCGATCTTTTAGAAAAGACCAGCCAAAGCCAAATAACAGTTGCAATTTTGACAGCTTTGCAAAAAATAAATTAAATTTGTGACCAAATAGTTTAATTGTATTTGCCAGCTACTGTCTCCACGTCCTTCATTTTATTAATTTGCTTTCATTTTATGTGAATAAAACAGGCGACATAAGCATATGCCTTCATATATTGCATCCACAGTTGCTCACAAAAAAATAATAGTGGGTCAAGATAAACCAAGTACTATAATCTATAACAAACATATGAAATATTGTTGAAATGAATGTTGCTTGTCCTTTGCTCGGGAAGAGTAAAGTTGAGCTGTAGAGATAAATTTTATCCACACATGCACTAACCAAAAACATTGGACTAAAAGAAAAAAAAATGTAATCTACATTCTACTGTATCTAAATTTAAAGTAATTTTTAATTGAGTACTTCATAACATATCACCTTATCTTATTATTACATTATAAGAAAAAAGGTTTCAAAAAGCATGAAATGTAAATGAGCTTTCGAAGCTCTAGATCTCTACTTAGTTTTGAAAATAGTTTCATATGAGCTAAGTAACTCAATTATTTTTTTTTTTTTAAAAAGAAAGGAACATGCTTTGTCAAGAAGCCAACAGGTGGCTTGAGGAGAAACTGTGATAAATGTAATTAATAAATAGATAGAGATTAAAAAAAAGTATGTATTTTTTAAAAAAAAAATGTAATGGAGTTAGATTATTTTTGAAAACTGATAAAACTAACTTCATAACCAGTTCTTGAAAGTCACGTGGAATCGATCAATTGTAAAAAGGTGATTGGGTCATGTCGTAATTGTATCAATGCACTATTTGCACAAATTACACCTTGGACAGTAGTACGTAATTGTATCTTTATCACTTTCTCTCTCTCTCTCAACACGACATGGCATGTTTGATGACAAGAATCAGACAAGAGGCAAGAGAAAATAGCTAGGAGCTTGAGGTGACCCCCACATACAAAGGTAGAAAGGACAAAACAACTCCAAACTCCAAAGCCACAGTTGTTAATAATTTCTCTCACTTTAGTGTTTTCACTATATATGATTCAATATAAGGTAGTGTGTGTGTATAGAAAGAGAAAGAAAGAGAGAGGCGTGAAAAATCTAAATTTGATCTCTCAATCTTTTAGAAAAGACCAGCCAAACAACAGTTGTAATCTTGATAGCTTTGCAAAAAATAAATTAACTTTGTGACCAAATAATTTAATTGCGTTTGACAACTATTGTCTCCACTTCCTCATTTTATTAATTTGCTTTCATTTTAGGTGATAAAAAGAGGCGACATAAGCATATGCCTTAATATATTGCAACCATAGTTGCTCAGAAAAATATAATATAATAATCCATAACAAAGACATGAAATATTACTGAAATGAATCTTGCTTGCCCTTTGTTTGGGATGAGTAAAGTTGAGCTGTAGAGATAATTTTTGTCCACACATGCATAGCTAAAAAAAATTGAATTTGAAAAAAATAATGTATTCTACACTCTACTGTCTCAAAAGTTAAAGTAATTTTTAGTTTATTATTTTATGAGCTAGCATCTTACCTTATTATTATATTATATATATAAAAAAAAACTTTCAAAATGTTTTAAATGTAAATGAACTTTGGAAGCTCTCTGCTTGGTTTTTTAATAGCTCTACGTGAGTTAAGAATCTCATTTTATATTTTTTTTTTCAACAATGAATGCAGCTTGTCCTTTGTTTGGGAAGAGTAATACTGAATTGTAGAGATAATTTTTGTCCACACATGCACTAGCTAAAAATATTGAATTTGGATAAAAGAACGTATTTTACACTCTATTATCTTTAAAATTAAAGTAATTTTTAATTGAGTATTTTATGACATTGTACCTTATTGTATAAAAATATTTAAAAAAAAAATTAAAAAGCCTGAAATGTAAATAGGTTTTAGAAACTCTAGATCTCTACTTGATTTTAGAAATAATTCCATGTAAGCTAAGAATCTTATTTAACTTTTTTTCCTAAAAAGAAACAGATAAGATTTGTCAAGAAACCAACGGGTGGCTCAAGAAGAAATAGAGCTTGTCATCATGTGACAATGGTAAATGTGATTAATAAATTGATAGAGATAACAAAAAAAGTATGTATTTTTAAAAAGAAATGTAACAGTGTTAGATTATAATTTTTGAAAAATTGATAAAGCTAACTTCATAGCCATTCTTGAAAGTCACGTGGAATCACGTGTAAAAACGTGATTGGGCCATGCTATAATTGTATCGGTGCACTATTCGTACAAAATATACCATGGATAGCATGTAATTGTATCTTCGTCACTCCCCCTTTCTCTCCCTCTCTCTCTCTCCCCCTTTCTCTCCCTCTCTCTCTCTCCCCTCCCCCCACCCCTCTTTCTCTCTCTCTCTGCCCCTGTCTCTCTCTTAGGCAAAAGTAAATAGCTAGGAGCATTAGGTGACCACAAAAATAAAGGTAGAAAGGACAAAACAACTCCAAACTCCAAAGATACGTACAGCCAACTAAGGAAAAAAGAGGGACTCTGGGGTTAAGGAAGATGCTGAGTGTTGAGAGACTCAAAGAGGAGAGATATTGATGTTTGGTTAGAGAGGGGAACAGAGAGATGCTACGTTGGAACATGAAAGAGAAGAAGAGGCAAGCTAATGAAAAAGAAGGACGCGTGAGTGAGCCAAAAAGAGTGTCAAGTGAATTTTTAATGAAAGTTTTAATTTTGACTCCTAATTTTAATCTAATCTAACAGTTGTTAATGATTCTTCTTACCTCTCACAATAATTATAATTAAGGACTTTCACTAGATATGATCCTATATAAAGTAGTTTATATATATATATATATATATATAGAGAGAGAGAGAGAGAGAGACCTGAAGAAATTAAATTTGATCTTGCGATCTTTTATAAAAAACCAGCCAAACAGTTGCAATGTTGATAGCTTTGCAAAAAATAAATTAAATTTCTGACCAAATAATTTAATTGCGTTTGTCCGCTATTGTCTCCATATCCTTCCTTTCATTAATTTGCTTTCATTTTAAGTGATGAAAACAGGCGACATAAGCATATGCCTTCATATGTTGCATGCTTATTTGCTCACAAAAATATAATAGTGGGTCAAGATTAACCAAGTATTATAATCCATAACAAACATATCAAATATTACCAAAATGAACGCTGCTTATCCTTTGTTAGGGAAGAGCAAAGTTGAGCTGTAAAGATAATTTTTGTCCACTCATACACTAGCCAAAAACCTTGGATTTGGAAGAAAAAATGTATTTTACATTATACTGTCTCTAAAGTTAAAGTAATTCTTAATTGAGTATTTCACGAGATAGCACCTTATCTTATTATTACATTTTAAAAAAAAAAGCTTTTAAAAAGCTTGAAATGTAAATAAGCTTTGGAAGCTTTATGCTTAGTTTTGAAAATAACTTCATGTGAGCTAAGCATCTCACTAAAAAAAAAATTCCAAAATGAATGCTGCTTGTCCTTTGTTTGGGAAGAGTAAAGTTGAACTATAGAGATAATTTTTGTCCACACATGCAACGGCCCAAAACATTGGATTTGGATATCTCTAAAGTCAAAGCAATTGTTATTTGAGTACTTCATGACACAGCACCTTGCCATAATACTACACTATTAAAAAAAAAAAAGCTTTCAAGAAGCTTGAAATGTAAATGATCTTTAGAAGCTCTAGATCTTTGCTTGGCTTTGGAAATACTTTCATGTGAGTTAAGCATCTCATTTAAATTTTTTGTTCTGAAAAGAAAGGAACAAGTTTTGTCAAGAAGTCAATGGATGACTTGAGGAGAAATAGGGCCTGACATCATGTGACAGTGACAAACGTGATTAATAAATTAATAGAGAAAACAAAAAAGTATGTATTTAAAAAAAAAGAGTAATGGAGTTAGATTATAATTTTTGAAAATTGAGAATGCTAACTTCATAACCAGTTCTTGAAAGTCATGTGGAATCACATATAAAAATGTGATTGGGTCATCCTGTAGTTGTATTGATGTACTGTTTGTACAAATTACACCATGGACAACACATAATTGTATCTCTCTCTCTCAATGCGACATGGCATGTGCGATGATAAGCATTAGACAAGAGGCAAAATTAAATAGCTAGCCAGGAGAATGAGGTACCCTAAGAATAAAGGTTGAAAGGACGAAACAACTCCATACTCCAAAGCTACCTACAGGCAACAAAGGAAAAAAAATTTATGGATTGATCCACATGCTGGTGTTGGGGAAGACACTACATGTAGAGAGAGCTAGAGAGGAGAGATGCTGATGTTAGGTTGGAAGTTGAAAGAGAGTAAGAGGCACGCTGGAGAAAAAGAACGACACATGAGTGAACCAAAAAGAGTATCACGTAAATTTTTAATGAAAGTTTTAATTTTGACCGCTAATTTTAATCTCATAGTTGTTAATGGTTCCTCTCACCTATTACTATAACTAAATGTTTTCACTAAACATGATCCGATTAACCAAGTATTATAATTCATAACAAACATTTGAAACATTAGCGAAATGAATGCTGCATCCATTATATATTATTAATCTATTATATATCTATTTTCTCCCTCAATAAAAATTAATCTATTTCTCTTTTTCAATTTATGTTTATTTTTATGTGAAATTTATTAAAAATATAAATAAATCATATAATATAACACTGATTATTTTATGTATTAAATCATAAAATATATATATTTATGGATAAATATGCTATACTTAAAAAAATTATTATTATTATGACAAATTTAATATTTTATTATTTATAAATTGCTTGTATGAGTGTGTGACGGAATTTGTATTATTAATTATAAATAATATTTTAATCATTTTTTTAGATATTTACATAGTAAAAAATCCATCTAAGTTGTAATGAAATTTTGTAAGCACACTATTTCTTTCTTAAATTACACTATTTGTTCACTCATTTTTTTTAATGTTATAAATCAATCAACCATATGTCATGGTTTTTAATATTGCATGTATTATAAGTCTTCGGCCAGATGGTTATTCACTTGATAATATAAGTTTGTATTTTCATTCTCCTAATTGAAGTTTCAACTCTAAATACACACAAAAAAAAAAGAATTACTTGACAATAATATATTAAATTGGTGACTTGTGTTATTCAAAAGCAAAAAAAAATTCAAACTTCTCAAATACTTACTTAATAAAAATGTTATTTATCTTTAATAAAATATTTAAGTTGAAATTAAATCATCTGAATTGTAAAATAAAAATTAAGAAAAGCACATATAATAAACAAAATTAACTATAAAAACAAACAAAAAAAATCGTGAAATTGGTATAAGCTAGTATATATTTAATAATAAACTCCCATAGCCAGTAGGATCAGAAGAAACAAAAATAGCATGAAATATATTTTGCAACATCCTGTTTTTTTAATTAATCTGAAAAGAGGGCATATCTTTAACAATTTTATATTGATACACCCGTACCAAAAAAAATTTATATTGATACACCAAAAAGAGAGGAGAATCATCACAACTTATTTGAATGAAAAAACGAAGTTTACATAGAAAATAGACTTTTTTTTTTTTTGCATTTGGGTATTTCTACATCTTTTACATATGAGACTAATATCATTTGGGGTATTAAGATTATCTTTTCAAGCTGTGTATTTCTGCGAGAGGATTTGAATGTTAGAAATCTTATATATATTGGGCTTCTATTAATTAATTATTTTATTTGTGAAAACTGATTGAATGATAACCTAACATTTCTTTCTTCGAATCCATATTATTATATAGTGATTCAATAAATTGAAAATCACATGTCATTGGGTTTTGGGCCTCAACCCCAATGTGCTAGTGTGTTGGATAGGTGTAGTGCCCAGTTGCTTGGGTTTATCATGGACCCAAGACAACCGTTCATGAAGGATGAGTCCCCTCTTTTCTCCTATGTATAAATATATGTTTGGATGTCATTCCAAACTAATGTAATGTAATCGATTGTTCTTTGTTTACAACCCCATCAAGTAACATTGATAGAGAGAAAGGAGAAAGGGAGGAAGATGTTGTTCTTGTTGTGTACAAGTGTGTACACTCTTTATAGTATCTCTTGGAGTTCACCGCACAAAGAAAATGTTTACAACAGGTACGCAATTTTTCTTCAATTTTGGTGTTCTAAAATCACGTATCTATGATCATTTAGTGATTTATGAATGAGTTAAAATCTTTAATTGAACCCTTGATATTGTAGAAATCTCTCAATCATTCAATTCAAACTTATTAATTACTTAAGTCACAACCATTAATAGATAGACAACTTGTCTTACTATAGATAAAGAAACACATGTATTTTAGAAAATTGTGATAATAGATGAAATAAACGTGTTAATACCACATACTTTATTCAGTTTCTTTTTAGTGTAAAAAATGAAACTTATATTACAATAATTCCTCCGAAAATTATTCGCACTTATAATTATAAACTGTAGTGTCACATTCAATTTCAAATGAAGAGGAGCAGCGCTTCCAAAAAAAAAATGAAGAGGGGCAGGACTATTTCAAATATTTTAAATATTTTCAGATAATATTCTTATAATAATTATCCTATCCACTTACGCTAAATGTGATAGTTTTAGAGTACGTACGAAGTTGTCGAGCGGTTATCACATTCAAAGCCTCTCCTAGTCTATGAGATATTCTATGATTTCGTTTGAACTAAATCATCGTATCGATTTTTGAAAGATTTTATTAATTTTATATTAATTTTTAAAAAATTTTAATTTCATTCAAAAAATTTAATAAGTTATTTTATTATTTAAATTAATATTAAAAAATTTAAAAATTAATCATATTAATTTATAAATAAAAATTAATATAAATGATAAAATCAATTGTTAAGAATTATAATAAAATTTAAATATTTTAAAAATTAATATAAAATAAATAAAATATTTTAAAATTAATTTAATAATTTAATTATTTAATTTGTATAAAATAAAAGATATTTTATAATTAGATTTGTTAAAAAACTAAAATCAATATCTAAATTTTTTTACACTATTAAATAAATAAAGTGAATATAATTAATAAATTTTATATTTTATTATAATGGACCCACACAATATATGCGCATATTTCTCGTTAGAGATGCATCGCTATCGAACATAGAGTTGCGTGAACAATTATTTTGGGTGGTGCGCAACGATGGATAGGGTCGCACAGCTGTAATCAATACATTGCGTCTGGTGGAAGACAACTAATCATGGAGAGAATAATGGAGAATTTTTTATATAAGTATTATTTAATTTAAATATTTTATTTAATAATTAATATATATAAAATTTAATGTTTAATGATATAAATATATAATATTTTTTAAAAAAATAATATATATGTTAATTATTCAATAAATTACTTAAAATAAATAATCTTACATAAAAATTTTTAGATGATAATATTATAGCTAATTCTCAGTACCCGTGTCACTTGGACTTACCATTCAAAACTCCATAAATAGCCCTCATTCTTTGTATCTCCAGTGTTTGCAATTCTCCCCTCATTCAGTCCAACCCATCTAAGCCCCCTTCCGTGACTCTGTAGTTTGTTGCTTCTTCCTGGTCTCTTCTTCTTATTACTTACCCTGAAAGGAAGAGGTGTGAATTTCTTCTTGTGGAAACTCTTCGTTGTATTTCTCCTCCTCTTAGATCACAGGTGCGTACATGTCTTTTTCTAAATCTATGTTTTTTTTTTTTTCTAATTTTCGGATTTACTTGAAATGAGATTTCTAATTTTAAGATGTATTTGATATGGGAAAAATATATATATATATATATAGCTTATAAAGTTACAATATTTTAAATCAAGGTAAAATGCTCAAAATGCCCCTTTAATTTTTGGTGATTGTATGTACACCCAACAAAAAAAGTTGCAATTATTAAATACTTAGACTATGTAATTTATAACAATTAATTAGTTTTTCATTCAATATTCTACATGTGACCTAGTAACATTTTTTTGTTTTTTTAAAATAACTCATAAAATAAAGAAATGCATCTTGAGATTGATATGAATTTGATTATACTATCACGTTTATAAGTTATTTTAAAAAATTAAAAAAAAAGTGTTACATGCATATCACTTGTAATCAAATCATCCGTTAAATATGATAAAATATTAGATGAAAAGCCACCAAGGATTGAATTAAGTAGTAAATAGGTGAATTTATAACTTGACAGACACAAGCTCAATTTCTGTCCTAACCACTTATCTTAAAAAATCATTGGATAAAAAAACATAAGAATAAATACTTATTTTAATTCAAGATATATGCAATATCGTATTGGTCCTTAATTTATTTATAAATACATCATATAAGTTTCTTTAGTATCAATTTATGTCATCAAATTGGTTCCTAAATTGATATCAAATTAGTCCTAAAAGGAACAAAACCTATGGAATTAATTGTTATTGAATATGATAATTTAAAATATTTATAATTAGAAGACTAATATGATGTCACGTATATTTTTAAAAGATTAAAATAAACATTTACACATAACTTAATTGTTATAAGTTATATAATTTAAATATATGTAATATTTACTTATTTTTTAGTCAAGGGGATATACATACAACTCTCCCGATGTTGAAGGAATTTTTGTACGTTTTACCCTTAAATTAATGTTCAAAGTTTAGACCAATCTCACAAGCATTGCTTTAATCTCTGAACAGATAGAAAAGCATATTTATTGAAGTGTACACGAGCTAGCTCAATCACAATACCCAAAAAAAAAAACGAGAATAAAAGAAAACGATTTAATTTTTGCTCTCCGATATACTTGATAGAGAAGAGGTAAAAAAATAAAATTAACGATGTATAGTATATATTAAGTTGGGACGTGATATGAGAGTTTTCAAATAATTGTTTCAAATAATTAATTTGGGATTAATGCTTTTCAAAGCAAAGGGAATAATAAATCAATGGAGTTGGACTTAACACCGAAGACAGCAGAAGCAGTGTTTGAGGGAGATGGTGGAGCTTACCACGCATGGTCAAGTTCTCAATTGCCTATGCTGGCTAAGACCAATTTGGGTGTTGGTCGCCTTGTGCTTCATCCTCAGGGTTTCGCTCTTTCTCATCATGCAGATTCTGCCAAAGTCGGTTATGTTGTTGAAGGTTCAGAGCCTCATCTTTAATCTTTTTTTTCCTTTTATATATACAAGTTTATTAGTTTCGATTTATATGCGTACAACTATACATGAATAGTTAGGATTAAAAGTTATTTAAAACTTTAAAAAAATTACATAACCTTTTGTTCTAATTTTAACTATTCATCTAAGATTAAATAGTTAAGATTAATTTTTCTTACCTCTCACAATAAACATTCCATAGGCATATCTAATGAGATGAGTGTCTATTATGAGAGGTAAGACTAATTAATCTTAACTATTAGATCTTGAATAAAGAGTAAAAAATAAATTATAAAGTTATGTGACTTTTAAGTTAAATTACTAAAATATAATAATAACTATTCATGTGTGGTTTAATGATAAGAATTTAATTAATTTTCACTTGATACATTTCTTATATATATATATATATATATATATATATATATATATATATATATATATATATATATTATTTATATACCAGTTCAATCGAAGGAATTTTATAGCTTGTGAGCTATAGTTAACTTTGATTAACAAATCGAAAAAAGTCAGAACATAGTGTGCAGAATCTTTGCTTCTATAATTTAATTTAGATAAGAGCTGTTAAAATTGTGATTGTTCACATTTTATATTAATACATTCTAAGCATACATTACTTTATTTTTTTAATTTAAAAATGAATGAACAAATAAGTGCAGGGGGAAGCTTATTTATATGCATTTAGTTGATGATGAATGGATTAGATATTTATATATTAAAATACGTCATAGATAAATTTGATAGTTTTAACAATTTTTTAATGAATTTTAAATTGATTATTGATTTATTTTTTATCTATTCATTAATGATCCAATTCAAAATCAATCCAATTCTTTCATTTTCCATCCCTACTAGTGATACACCAAACAGTGATCCTTTCACAACACAAAGTGAACCAATTCCACCACCCGCCCTACCATGCAGCCACCTAGTATTGGTAGTGCCATACGGTGGATACCGTTCAATGGCAGAAATCTACCATCTAAACATAGTTTATTTGGTCAATAGGCAACGCAAACCCTACAAATTAAATCTAAAGTATAGACCACCCTTAACTAGTTCATGAACTTGAAATCATTCAATGCCCTGCTTCTAAGCACATCCCCTATCTTGTGCCATTCACACAGTGTTTGACATCAACTAGGTTGTTGCTCAAGCTCAATAAGGAACGAGGATCATTCGAAACTAATGGATAGTTATCATCATCTGCTAACAATAAAAATAAATGTGGCTTTCATTGATGGCTAGGATGAAACTTCTCATCACATTTATATCACAACCCATGATTTTTAATTACGGTTTGCAATTTCAATTGCGGCCATAATATTGATATGGCGAGAGTCTTCACAACCGTAACATAACTGCATTTGTGGCCGTATCAACCGCTACAATTGCAGTATAACTGCTTCTGCAACTGCAACCGCAATTTAAAATCATAACACAACCCTTTGTCTCGATTGGCTTGCAGCAAGGTTGGGGTTAATCATTTGATAGGTATTGTAGAAGGTGGGTAGGGAGTAATGGAGGTTTAGGGAGAGTATTTGAAGTGGGGTTAGGGATAGAAGTGATTGTGCATAAGGCATGGTGGTTATGTGGGTAGGGCGTTTGATGTGGTTTTTGAGAGGAAGTAGTCATATCTAGGCTTCTTGTAGTTTTGCCAGGCTGATGGCTTTAGATAATGTGGATGGAAAGAGGGCATGCACCCCTTTGTGGATTGCTAGCTTGAGGTCACAAATGAAATAGCTTAAGAAGAATGCAGGTGGCAGTCCAATCACTCTATTGGCCAAGAATTTGAACTGAGATAGGTAATCTTCGATAAAACCTGTTTGTGTTAGCTTAAATAACGCATCCTAAGATCCTCATATAAGAACGAAACGAAGCGTGCCTTCAAGGCTTGAATGAAGGAGGGCCAATGGTGAAGTTGCTGATTAACATGCATCCATTGGAACTAGTTAAGGGCGAATAGTGAAGTTGCTTAATTAGCATGCATCCATTGGAACCACTTAAGGGCAAATAGTGAAGTTGCTAATTAGCATGCATCCATTGGAAGCAATGTAGCATTTTAAAGTGCTTTGTCTTTCCTGTTTCCACACATAACTTACAATATTTCCCAATTTTCTTTTTCTAACAGTTCAGTTATATGGATTACACAACCGCTTCTATTGGTATGTTGTATCTAGTTTGGATAATAAATCTCATTGTATCTTAGAAAGATTAATATGTTTAGGTTACTGTTGTGATTCTAAATATGTAGTGTGAAAGTCAAAATGTAGGGTTTTCAAGTTTGCATCTTTAAATTTGATTTAAAATAAAAATATAAGGTGATAAAATATATACTTTTCTTATCTATCTATATATATATATATATATATATATATATATATATATATATATATATATATATATATATATATATATATATATATATTTATATATTTATTTATTACACAAATATATCACTATTTGTTACACTTTAATTCAATGGCTTAAAATTGTCTAATTTAATGAAGAAAGAGATTGGTGAGTGGTATTTTTAATGAAGAAAGAATGTAATAAATTTTGATTAAATAAAGAAAGTGAATAACAATTAAATACTTGAAAATACCATTATTTTTGTTTTATTATTATGTTTTTTAACTCCTAAAAGTTTAGATCATAAGTAAGGTTGTGTCAGGAAAATATATTTCCCTCCCACATGCCTATCACACTTATTCCATGACATTATAAAGGCAGGAAACTTTTAATTTGAAAAGGGTACAAAAGCAAAGCAAAGGGGTATCAAAGCCGATTCAACTAGCATAGTGTCCCTTCCTTTTTCACTTCAAGGTTCTGACATTTTCCACAATTAATAATTTTTGTGCAATTTTGTACACTAATGCACGTTTGATTTATTGGAATAGAAAGTAATGAAATAAGAATGGTGCCCATATTTAGTTGAAAAGTAAAAGAGGGAATACTCATTTCTCTTTCCATTCCCATTCCCTTCATGTCCTTTTGATCATACCAAACATGCTTGCTTTGCAATAGTACTAGGTTTTTGGTTAGGCTGCTAAAAAAAAAAAGAAGTGACAAAAAGGCTAAATGGGTTTCTCAGTTATGTCTTTATACATATTTGGGTCTCCTTATTTTCTAGCGTTTCGTCAGCATACAAATTGTACCCAAATTTAGTGGTTTAATCACATAGAAGTGTCCTTACTAGACCTCTGCAATGTAGTTTTCTTTGGCTGTAAAAATTGTTTAATAAAAGGCACCTAAGCGTCACAGGCAAGTGACACAACCTTGCCTTTAATATAAATTTTTAGTTGTTAAAAATCATAATAATAAAACAAAAATAATGGTATTTTCAAGTATTTAATTATTATCATTTAATATAATTAAATTCTCTATTCATTAAAAGCATCACTCACAAATCATTTTCTTCATTAAATTAGACAATTTTAAGCCATTGGATTAAAGTGTAATTAATGATGAGATATTGGTAACAACTGATCTTGATACACACACACACAGATATGGTCTTTGACCAGCGATAGTTGTGAGACTAACCTTTTGGGTTGAGAGTGTAGGTTAGGTAAAACCCTTCTCAAAGTGTTGATTTCAAGATTTGAACCCCTGATATTGCAGATAAAGTTAAACCCCACACACACATAGATATATATATATATATATATGTATGTATGTATGTATGTATCAAGTGAGAGCATTTTTTATCATGAGAGACGAGAGAAGTAAATTTTAACCATTAAATCATACATAAATAATTAGGATTAGATCTTATTTATAAGTCACATGGCCACTTAAAAAAGTCATATGACTTTTTGTTCTAATTTTGACTGTCCATATAAAATTAATGGTCAAAATTTACTTCTCTCACTTCTCAGAATAAACATTCTTCTCATTAGATATGCTCCTCTCATATATATATATATATATATATATATATATATATATTAGAAGTCAATAGGATGACTTATAGTTAAGATGTGAGCTCAAATTTTTACTTACCTTAGCCACTTGAACTCTACACGTTTAGCTAAGTGCCCAACATTTGACACACCAACACAGGAAAATGTTGAATACTAATTGAATTAGTTTATACCTTTTGTAGTATTATATTTTTTTTGGATCACTCTGGTAGCCAAGTATTTTTTTTCTTGATATTGATACATTATTACTTGTCAAACATTTATTGGTTGGTAGTAATACTTGGTAGACTTTAAACTTTTATTGTGAGAATAAACATCCAATACATGTTTAACAACTCATCAAAAACACTAATGCGGTAATGCCTAAAAAAAAACCTAGGTACCATAGCAACTTCCAACATTTTTAGACTTTTCCTAATAATTGACTCAGATTTCCTCAATTGCATTGCATGTGCAGGAACTGACGGTATCGTTGGGATGGTACTTCGCAACACAGGAAAAGAGGTGGTTTTGAAGCTTAAGCAAGGAGATGTCATACCAGTACCTCTTGGAACAATTTCTTGGTGGTTCAACAATGGAGACTCAGAACTTATCATTACGTTTCTTGGTGAAACTTCAAAGGCTCACATTCCTGGCCAATTCAGCTATTTCTTTCTAATTGGATCTCAGGTCTTTTGGGAGGTTTCTCTACTGAGCTCATAAGCAAAGTCTACAATTTGAATAATGACTAGGTAAACAAGCTTACAAAAAGCCAAACTGGGGTCTTGATCATTAAGCTAGAAAAAGGACAACACTTGCCCAACCCCCAAGTGGACCACCCCAAAGTGTTGGTCTATAATATAGATGACGCACACCCGGATAGTAGTGTCAAAAATGGTGGGTTAGTCACAACCTTAACAGAGACAAAATTTCCTTTTGTTGGAGAAGTTAGGCTTAGTGTGATTAGAGTGAAACTTGAACCTAATGCTATTAAGGCACCGTCATACCTAGCCAACCCTACGGTTCAGTTAATTTAAATTGCTAGAGGAGGTGGTAAGATTGAAATCGTGGGTATGAATGGAAAACGTGCATTGGATGCTCAAGTTAAGGCTGGTGATTTGCTTGTCGTGCCGCAATTCTTCGTGGTTGCTGAAATTGCAAGTGGAGGAGGAATGGAGTGTTACTCTATCCTAACAACTACAAAGTAAGTTGTTGCCATTTTAAACAAGATAATGTTATTTATGCTATTATCTAATCAGGAGTGGAACTAGAAAACTTTTATTGGGGGTGCTATACATGCTGTATAACTTTAGAATCCGGGAAGAATGAAAATATTTTACCTTTATGGTGGGGTAACCTAAACAATTACGTATACCACGTCACAACTTAGGTCTGCCCCTGTATCCAACCTTACAAAACTATACATATATATCCATTAATTAAGAATACAAGTAGGATTGCATAGCATGTAATTACAAGAAAATTTTGAAAGTGTGACAAAATATAAATACAAAAACATATTTTTATATTTCTTTACAGGCCTTTGTTTTGAAGCGTTGGCTGGCAATGCATCAGTTTCGGGCGTAATGTCACCTGTAGTGCAACAGGTGTCTCTTAATGTGGATTCAGAATTTCAAAAGCTTCTCCTATCCAATATCAAGGAGACCACAAATCTGATCCCTCCAGCTATTTAGTTTGACTATTTATATATATACGTGTGTATTTGTGTGTTTGTACTTGTGTTTGAAGCATAATGGTAGAGCCAATGAAGATAGCTAGCTGAAGCAGATACATATCACTTGGCTAGAAGCTTGAGAGGTAGCTGAGTTAGGAAGGTGTAAAATTAAGTAACTAGTGGATGTTCACTTGGCCTAAGTCATGGTATTTTCTACTAAAACCAAATGAGTTGAATCCTGTTCGTTTCTCAAATGCAACTGTGCATTCAAATGAACTGGAAAAGGGTTGCTTTAAAAAACAAAAATGTTTGATACACACCAAAACTTTTACACCAAACTTTCCACTACTTTATTTAGAGAGAAAAAAAAAGATAGTGAGAGTGTGTATTGGAATATGTGTTTTTTTTTTGTTTTATCATCAAAAAAGAAAGAAGTGTAAGAATTGTGTAATAAAAATAGTATGCAAATAACGTTATTGTTAAAAAAAATGGCATGATGGTGCATTGGGAATTGTACAAACGGCCGTTTGCAGTGAAAATAATCTTAAACAAACATGCTGCAAGCAAAGAAGAGGATTATCCCTATTCTTAAGGATGAGGCTTACCAGGCAATTCGGTGATGGAAAGTGGATGAAGTTGTTATGGAGAAATTGGATGAATGGTTTACCGAAGGACTTTTAATTTGGCTAGCTATAGGTGACCTTTGTTCTAGCTGGATAACCGTTTCTGAATTCTACAAATGGTTAATGGATTAGTATAAAAAGGACATTTACATACTCAAAATATCCAACCTGTTGGGCATTCCAGCATGTCATTGATTTTATCATGTAAGTGCACTTATCGCAATTATTAATAAAGTGATGAAGTAGAGTTGTTCCTATGAAGAAGCGTGACTATTTTTACTAAGTACTAAAATCATATCAATCTAATCTTATTCAAATGAACCAAATGACTAAATGAAAAAACTCTAACCAAAAACCAAAGAATAACAAGAAAGCAATTAGAATCTAAGAAATGAATGACAATGGGCCTAGGATTACAATTTCCCTCAATACTTCATTTGAAATCCCTTAATTCTCTCTTAACTTACCTAATGAAATTACATTGTTAATTAAGAGATCCAATTTATTCATTACCATCTGTCAATATCATATAAAAATATCCTTCCCAATCAACTCCCTATATGTCTTTGAGAATTAGATTGAAGAATGACTCATTAAGACCAAGACGTAATTTTGATTACATATGACTTGAAAGTATATGACTATCTCACAAGTGAATCCATTCATTCATCCAATTGAATGAAATGGAACATATGCTATCCAATCTATGACTAAAACGAAAATTCCCTTTGTCAAGTTCAATTAGGATTTACTAAATCAATTTAATTGACAATTAAGCAATTAGAAGTATTAAGATCAAGTTAAATAAATAACTCAAATAACATTGAAATAAGTCTAGAAGAGATTAAAGAATTCAAAGTACATTTGAGTTCAATTGAAATCCTATAAAAGCAAAATTTTCATGCTAACAAAAAAGAACATAAAGCAAATGAATTTCACCATCATGGGCAACAGAAAACAAGAAGAAAAGAGTAAAAGAAGAAAAGAGCAACAAAAGATTTTTAAATCCAATGTCTTTAATCATCAACAATCTTCTCTTCCTTGAATGCTTGATAGCTTCTATCTTAGGGCAGAAAAAGAGGCCAAAGTTTTTAATTGACTCTCAAAATATCTATTTATAACTCTCAAAAACATCAAGAGAAATCCCCTAAATGCCCAAACGTAAGCACGGGTGCGTGTTGTAGCCTTAGAAAACCCATGCTATAGTGGCTAAACACTTTTTTTTTTCTTTTCCGCAACACTGGCACTACAGTTCTACTTTTATAGCAATGTAACGCCAAGCTCTCGGCCTTCCTTGAGTTTCAACATCTTCCGAGGTGTTACGATCCCAGAAATCAAATGTTGCGTCCCTGAACTTTCTTCTACTGCCCTACTGATGTCCAACCTTCATTCTTTGATTATTTCTTCAAGCTTTTTGGGTTTCTTTTGTTCAATTACCTATAAAACCAAGATCATTAAGAGTAAATTAACTAGATCAAGGAAAACAAATAACAAAAGGCAATATTCAACAAAATAAATCTCAAGGATCTAACTACTATTGACGCCAAAATTAACCTAGAATAACTCTTTTTCATAGAGTTATCAAGGCACCATTGTTTGCTTTGGTTTATGCCTTAGATTTTGCATTTTTTTATTGCTTTTCCAATTATTTACTTAAGTCCACTCTGCTTAAACTTTAGTTTGTTTCTTTCTTCGGACCTTTTTTTCTTTGTTTTTCGCTTATTGTTATTTTTAGTGAACGTAAACCTAGTTAATTATCCCACTATTTTTTCCTAGCTAATGTAGAACTATTACATTATTGTACTATACAAAATCATAATATATAAATAAATGAGAATTTATTATATTTTGAAATATTATATGAAAGTCTTTAAAACTGCAATGTGAGGATGATGATAGGTTCTTGTAAGATTTATATGAATTCTAATTCCCCTAGATCACAAATAAATGATATTATAGCATCAATATAGGAAACATAATTCAATTAGAGACATATTTGTTTGCTCCATATCCAATAGTGCAAGATCTTCCTCCTTATACCCATTTATGGTTATGCAATAGGCCATTTGGAACACGCAATGACCCTCTAAAGATATGCTTCTGATTATGAAAAATTGGGTTGGAGTGAGGACCTAACATGTTTTATATAGTTTATTGAACTTTCCAGTCACGAGCTTCATAAACTTTGGGCCTAAAATTATTGGCCCATTAGGCCTATCCTTAACCGCTTAATTAGACTTTTATAATATATATCTAGGTCAAATATTTTATATTACATATATTTTAGAACTAATTATTTGTGAACTATCCCATCAACCCGTTTTATCAAATCAACGTAAAATTAATTATTTAAGTAAGTCCACATAAAAAATTTTCTAACATCTGTCACTTGGGCTACATTAATAAATTTTTGGTTTATTTTGAAATAGTTTTGACTCCATACAAAATAGACTTATGGGTTGATGCCAACAAAAAATTTTATGGGCCTAGTATAAAGATAATCGTCCACAAATAACATCTTTAACACAATCCTATCAAATTTGATATCTAATATCAATTAAAGACATGAAGAATAAGATGAAACAAATAACTCAATCTCATTAAGATAAAAAAGAAGGATAGTAAAATATAATCAAATTACATAAATGGTTCAAACTGTAATCCTAAAATGGAAAATTTAGTTCATGATGGGAAATAAAAATAGAACAAACAACCAAGGAGTTCTAGCATTGTAATAATACAAGAGATCAAAGATGAAAAATCAAAGAAGAAGAAGAAGAGAATAGTAGATACACGGTTTTGGATGCTTGATGGCTTTTCTCATAAGGTATCAGTGCCACAGTGCCAACTTTCTGGCACAGCAGCACCACTTTCTCTGTCCTCCTATAGTGGTTTTCAATTTTAGGCCTTTGTAGAGAGTAAATGGTAGGGAATTGGCCCATGAGCTCAACAGAGAAGGTCTAACTCTATTTCTTATCTTTCCATAGGCTTTGGAAGTACCTCACTTGGAGTTTTCTATCTCCATATATGATCATCTTAATTCTCAAAGGTCTGGCAATTCAAATAGTATCACGTTTCAATTCAAATGTTTGCCCCCAAAATGGCATAATTGGATTTTGATGTCCAGCAACATTGTAGATCTCTTTCTTATCTTTCCATAGCCAATAAGATCATCTCAATTTGAGGTCTCTTGCAAGAGTTGTGTTTAAAGGAAGAGATCAAATTTGGAGGAAGAGATCAAGGTCTAAATTTCTTTCACTATAATTTAAGTTTTTCAACCAAAAATTGCACTAAATCCTCAAACCCGCACTTTCTCTTGTCTTTGACCCTTTCTATAGCTATTCACCTACAAAGCATAATATACTAACCTATAAGTACATCACTAATGATAAAAACTCAAATAATTTTCAACAAAAAGATCATAAAATCACTAAATAACAATCAAACACCTAACCTAATGAGAATTTTTATTAAAACTAGAATAAAACAAAGGTTTCTAATGCAAATATTAAGGACATAGCATACTTTAATGCACAAATGCAACTAAATAACTCTATTTCATACAATTATCAAATAGGTCTCAAACCTTTAGTCAATGGATTAGTTAATATTGAGTTTATTCTTATATTTTGTATTACAATGTCTCCCTTTCTAACTAACTCCCTAATTGTTAAGTACTTTATCTCCATATGCTTAGATCCATTACTTATTTTATTATTCTTTGAAAAAAATATAGCTACATTGTTGTCATAGTAAATCACTATGGTCTTGAGATTGAATCAATAACATTGAGTTCTGAAATCATGTCTCTTAGCCAAATTACTAAAGTGGAAGCATCATAGCCAGCCACGAACTCAACATACATTGTAGATAATGTGATAAGAGTTTGCTTAACACTTTTCCTAGAAATAGCACCTCCACCTAGCATGAAGATATATCTTAATGTAGACTTTAAATCATATAGACAATCACCAAAGTTTGCATTTGAGAAACTAACCACTTCATGATTATCAACCTTCCTATATACCAACATAAAATCTTTTGTTTGCTAAAAATGCCTCATAACCTTCTTAGCTGCAACCCAATGACTTTGTCCTAGGTTCAACAAATACTGGAAAAGAACATTCATAGAAAAAGCTATGTCAGATCTTGTTCATACCTGAGCATACATTAAACTACCAACAACACTTGCATATGGGACATTTTTCATAGCTTCTTTTTCCAAATCATTCTTGGCGCACTGATTTTTACTAACTTTATCTCCTTTAAAAATAGGTAAATCACTAGGCCTACAAGTTTCCATACTAAATCTTTTCAACACATGTTCTATATAAGCCTTTTGAGATAACCCAAGGACTTTACGTAATCTATCATAATGAATTTGGATCCCTAGAATAAAAGAAGCTTCCCTAAGGTCCTTCATGTCAAAGTTTATTGATAGAAATAGTTTGGTTCATTAAGCAGTTTGATATCATTGCTTGCTAGCAAAATATCATCTACATATATAAAGTACAACAAATATAAAATTGCTTCCACTAACCTTCATGAAGAAACATTGATCAAACTTGTCGCCTACAAAACCAAATGATGTCACAATACTATCAAACTTTAGATATCATTGTTGAGACGTTTGTTTACAAATTTCTATAAATTCTTCTGGTTGTTTCATATATACTTCTTCAAATAAGTCACCATTGAAAAAAGTTGTCTTGACATCCATTTGGCGGAGCCCTAGATCAAAATGAGCCATAAATGCCATAATAATCCAAAAAGAATCTTTGGTGGATACTAGTCAAAAAGTTTTTGTACTAAATTAGCCTTATGTTGTTCAACACTGCCTTCCCTATTTACAACCAATTGGTTTGTGCCCTTCAAGTAACTCTCCAATTTCCCAAACACTATTATCTCTCATGGAGTTAATTTTATCATTAATAACATCTAGTCATTTATCATATTCCAGACTATTAATTGCTTTATTGTAGGTTGCTGGATCCATAATAGGACCAATATCATAATCAACTTCACCTTTGCTTTATTGTAAGTTGTTGGATCCATAATATAACCAATATCATAATCAACTTCACCAAGGTAAACCTAAAAATCTCTAGAAATTATTGATCTCCTTTCCCTTTGTGACCTTCTAACAAGAACTTTTGGAACTAGTTGTTGAACCTGCTCATTATGCTGAATAATTTCTTCTATTACAAGAGTTTTAACTGTCTACATATCACATCTATGTGTAAATTCTACATTTACTCCATTCATAGTAGGAATGGTATGGAAACTGTTTACTTGATTCTCCATATTTGTAAGTTTGAAATCCATTTTCCTCATGTGCATGAGATTGAGAAATAATTGCTTTAACTACCTCTAATTCCATAAATTTAGCAATTTGAGATTCAATAATTCTAGTGCCTCTAGTGGGATAATAAAACATGTACCCCCTTTGAATTGCTAGGATAACTACAAAGTAAAACAATCCTAGAATCTACTTTCTTTTGTAATGGATTGGCTATCTTTACTTCCACTAGACACCCCCATATGCAGAAATGATTCAAATTGGGCTTCCTACTAGTCCATAACTCAAATGGTGTATTGTAACTAATTTTGAAGATACTCGTTTAGAATGTAAGTAGTAATATTGATAACTTCATCACAATGGTACTTAAGTAAATTAGATCTGCACATCATGCTCCTTTTCATATCCATAAGTGCACAATTGTGGAATTCCGCTACATCATTTTGTTTAGGAGTATCAAGCATGGTGTATTGGGGAATAATTCCATTTTTCTCTCATTATTTGGCAAATAGTCCTTTATGTTGTTCAGTTTCAATATATTTGCTATAATACTCACCATCATAGTTAGACCTTACAATTTTAATCACCTTTCCTAGCTGTTTCTCAACTTCAGTTTAATAAATCTTGAACACATCAAGAGCATCATATTCCTCCTTAATCAGACAGGCATAACCATATGGAAAAAAGTCATTAATGAAGCTGATAAAAAACTTATTTTACACAAAGTAGTTGGATATGGTCCACACTAATATCATTGTGAATAATCTCTAAAAGATTTTTACTACAGTTACCAGCTTTCTTCCTTTTCCTAGTTAACTTCCCTATTACACAATCAACAAAAGTCTCCAAATAATCATGTTCAAGGAATAATCCAACCTTGATTAATTTATCAACTCTTTCCCTAGATATTTGACCTAAATACTTATGCCATAGTAATCAAGATTTTAATCAATGGCCTTTTAACAACACCTTTTCAACATTGAAAGATAAATCATGACTATTGGCACTCAAAGGTAATTTATATAAACTATCAATTAAACAATAAATGCCAACAACTTTGGAATCATAAATGATGTCGGCTTTCTTATTGCCAAAATTAAAACAATATCTAGACTTGTCCAACAATTGAATAGAAACTAAATTTCTCTTAAAGCTTGGTACATTGAAAACATTATCCAAAACAGGTGCAAATCCATTGTCTAGTTCCAAAGTAAAAGTTAATGTAGAAACATCAATTACTAAATTGTCTCCAACTTTAATTTTTGACTCCCTTTGACTTAGTTTCCTCTTGTTTCTTAGACCTTGCAAGATAGTTGTAATTAATATGAATTGTTGCACTACATCTAAGTGCCAAGATTCTATTGGAGCATCAACTAGATTAGATTCAAAAGAAACATAAACTTGAGATTTACCTTGTTCAATTTTCTTCTTGTCTAACCAAGTCTTAAACTTATTACAATTAGATTTCTTATGAACCTTCTCTCCACAAAAAAAGCACTTGAAGTTGTTACCTCTGTCCTTAGCATTTCCTTTTCTGGATGTCTGACCTTTGCCATGCCTTTTAAACTTTTGGGTTTTCTTAGGACCAATATATCTATAAGACTTTCCTTATCCTAGTTGGTGGCCTCAATTTGAGAAACAAAGTATGCAGATTCAATCTTCTCCATCTCCAACTTTTCTTCTTCAACAACGCACTTGATAATCGACTCATTCAAACTCCAAGTTTAGTGTAGGTATTTTATGCTGCTTTAATTTGACTAAGTTGTGATGGGAGACTCAAAAGTGCTTGATGAATAGCATAGTTATCAGGCAAGATAATTTTATAATGTTGAGTTTGGTTTGCAGATGCACCATTTTCAGGATAAACTCCCTCACGCCTATATTCTCACCATATTTCAAAGTAGACAATTCACTCATAAGTTTTGCTACTTCAGCATTATCAAATACTTGATATCTTTTTCCCACAAGCCAGGAATTCTTTTGCATTGGTAGTTTATGGTAAACCACTAAGTGTTCAGCAATGTATCTTTTCATAGCAATATGACTAAGCCTATTTACTCTTTCTCACTTAGCATAGTGATTCTTTGCTTCATCAAAACTATCATAAGAGGGCTTAGGTTGTTCATCTTCTTGGAGAGCCATATCCAAGTCCACAAAACCTAAACCAAACTCAATATCATACTTCTACTTCTTAAACTTAGAGTCAGTCAAGATTTCTATGATAGCATTGTGTTGTTCAATGAAAGGAGATTGTGAAACAACATACAATATGATTAATAATCAACAATAAGTTAAAGGCAATAAACACCTAAAAAAACATGTGTAGAGTTATATGCTCACCTTTGGGAGAGCAAATAACATACAACTGATCTCCCCATCATGAAGTCAATCAATTCAAGAATACATGTCGAAAAGTTTATCATCTTTGGATAGATAAACCCTCTAGGTCATACATAGAGATACCATGATCCGAAAGTCCATCACCTTTGGATAAATGAATTTCTTAACCAAATCTTGAATAGCTTCATTATATATTGAACTAATTCACACAATAACCACCTTTGGGTAGATAATTGTATAATTAATTATCCCTCATTTTCCTTTCATTAGTTGAAGTCTTTACCTTAAGAATTTTGATGATTGAATCACTCTGGTGGTAAAAAATCTCAACAAATCTTAAGTTAAATTTTCTCAAATTTAGGAAAATATATATTGCCTTTTAATCCATACGAAACTTGATGCATGGATGTGATCTAAACTTTGAGCGACAAAATTCCAGCATCTCTTTGATCAATGAAAAATCATAATTGCATTATAAAACAACAAAAAGTTTGTTGTTTAGGTTACTTTAAAGTATTACTAACTTAAACCTTAATAACCTAAACTAATAGTATTAAAATATACTAACTATCTAAGGAGAGTGATACCCATAAAATTACTCCACTGATGTCAAAATATTTTTCCATAATTTTATTTACAAGAAAAGTATTCAAAAATAATTTTTTTATCAAATCAAAAAAAAAATTAACTATTTTCTAATCCCAAAAACGTAGAAAAGTAAAATCATAATTCTATTTATACTTTAAAATTAGAGTAAACTTATAGATTAATAGTAGAGGCTAACTAAGAGAAATCCACAAGAACAAAAAACAATCAAAACGGAGCATCAGACAAGCCACACGCACCATTGAGAGTGGATGTTTATCATCACGCGCAAGAGCCTTCTTCCTCGTCCAGCCGGGTCAAATTGACTGATTTCAGTAAGATGGATCTTCACGACCAAGTATTCAACCTGATACCTAGATTCAAGTTTTTTGCTATTTTGATCCCTTTAAAGGCCTAGATTTTCCTAAATCCTAACCTTGTTTTAGCATTGATTTAGTCAATATTTGTGAAGAAAAACGACCCCCAAAAAGTATAAAAACAAGACCAAACTGGCATTTCTCCACCATTAATACCAGCGACAAGAACCGCATTCTCCGGGTTGTTTCTGGTGGCTTTGAAGGGTGAGAAATATCTTAATATGTTCAGAAAACTATAAATAATAAAAGCTAAATAAAACTTTGACTTCCAACCACAAAACCAAGAAATTTACAATTTGGGTTTAATGGAAAATGCACAATAAATTTGAATTTTTGCTATGCTAAAAAATAGTCACAGATTTAACATATAAAATAATACCCATTCCAAAACTTTAACAGAAAAGAATAAGACTCCCACTAGTTTCATGTGAAAATAAGAACGTAAATTTTTACATGAAATAATTTCTCAAGTAGGCAACAACATGCATGTTGATATCTCAAAATTCAATCATCCAATTGGGTCCTAAATCATGCATCTAGGTTCTGATACCAATTGTGAGATTTATGTGAATTCTAATTCCCCTAAATCACAAATACATGATATTAGAATATCAATCAAGGAAACATCTTTGAATTAGAGAAATATATGTTTATGTTATATCCATTAGTGCAAGGTCTTCCTCTCTACCCATTTGCAATTATGCAAAGGGGCAACCAGACCACACAATGACTCTTTGAAGAGATACTTCATAGAAGGGACCTAGCATACTTTATATAGTTTGCCAAAACCTCCTGTCACAAGCTTCCGTAAACTTTAGGCTGACATTTATGCTATGTTTAGATGGAGGATTAAGGAAGGAAAATGACGAAAGTGAGAGGTTTATCATAAGTTTCTCTCTTGTTTGGAAGTTTTAAAAAAAGAAAGGAAACGAAATGAGGAATTTTAAGTAATTTTTCAAAACCCTCCCAAATTAATTTTTATAAATATTTTAAAGTTATCCTAATTTGGAGGATTTTAGAAGATTTAAAATATCCAAATAAGAGAAGCAAAATTTATTAGTAAACCTTTCATTCTTCTTTCTTTCCTTTCTCTTCATTTTCTTTTAATTACTTTCCTTCCCATTTTCTTTAAACTCCTAAACATAGCTTTAATGGCTCAATAGGCCTACACTAATTAGCTGCCCAATTAGACTTACATAATAAGATGTTAAGTGTGGCGTCTTTTATATCACCTATATCTTTACACTAATTATTTATGGACCATTCCCATCAACCTGTTTTATTAAATCAATATAAAATTTATTATTAATATAAGCTCACATAAAGATTTTCTAATACTTCCATTCTTCACTAAGCCTTAAATATTCCTCTCTCCTATTTAAGTACTTGCACCTTCAATATACAGAAAAAAAAGTTATATATATTACATGAGGTAGTATTTTTTTTAATTGTATCATCGGGATAGCTTTTGCATTAACTGAGACTAAATTCCTTTTCAGGTGACCTTAAAGGCACACCTCTCACATTCGCATCGTGCATTTAGAGGAATGAATTTCTCAAAGTGCTGACCCAATATTCAAATATGAGTTGTCAAGTTAGAAACACAGTTCTTTAACCCCTATACCAACACTATTGAGTTACATGAGTTAGTATTTAACTACATAAGTTTTTCATCTACAATTCAAGCTTTTTTTTTTTTTAATGTAGAAAGCCGTTAATTACTAGTTTTGATTTAGCACTATAATTGAGTTTTTCATAGGTGCACTGTCAATGACTTCTTTAATTTCACTTTCCTTCTTAAAAATTAGAACCACCGAAGTCTAAAACTTGCAATTTGTCGTAGTAGATAATAAATTAGAAATTTGTAGTTAGTGAATAACTTTTAAAAAAATAATGTTTTAAATAAAAAAAATTAACATACGTGACAAAATGCTAATATATTTGTATGGATCGATTAGGTTGTCTTGTACATTTCATGTTAGAATAATATGAGAGCGTTAAACAGTATAACAATTATGAGATTCTAAATATAAATTTCTATATTATTTGACCACGGAAGTTTAGGGCTACGTTTGTTATGCCGTATAAAAGATAGATAGTATAATATAATTAATATTATCTAAATTAGGATAAAATACTATATAACAATTTATTTAGTCAAAATAATTTTATTTAGTATTGACTATATAAGACAGTATAAGACAATTGATCCTTATCTATTATATGGTCAAAGTTAAATAAAATTATTTTAACTGAATATTATATTATCAAGTGTTTTACTCGAATATTATATAAAAATAGATAGTATTAATTATATTAAATTATCCATTATATATACAATGTACCAAATGAGAACTAATTAGCAAATAGAATATGTTGAAAATCAAGGGACAATGTACAATGTTGAAGATTTCTATGGTGAACAGAATATAAATATATATCAACAATAGAAGGTTCTTGCTAAATATTTGACAGTGAAGAATCAAGGCTTGGTGGAAGTGGAGCCGAAAAGACACACGGCAAGACTTAGATCAGACGATAAGAAAGAGAGGGCATCCATGATCCATATATTCTTCTACATACCTATCCAAAGAATAACCCAATTCTGGTCCATCATCTTGCTCTCCATCACCTTAACCCATCAACTGTAATTACCGAAAAGGCCATTAGTTTTCTAAATTCTTCTCTTGTCTTAACATATGTTTGGTTGGAAGAGTTTAAAGAAAAAAGAAAAAATAAATTATTCATTTTGATTAAAAAAAATTTTATTTGATAATATTTTAAAATAAAAAATAAAATAAGAGATTATAATAGAATTTTTATATTTTTCTTTTTTATGTTTATAAACATTTTATTATTCTCTCAATTTAGACTTAAAAAATCAATCATTTTTTCCCTTTCTCTACAAATTCTTTCATTTATGTATACTCTTAAAGCGTCTTAATTATAAAAGAGAGACACAAATAATTTTTGTAAACAGCATATAAAATCCTACATAAATAATGATGGATCCTTTAAGATCAATAAAATTTATGTTTTTATCTCTTTTAACATCACTCTCTCCTATTTTTTAAGGAAGAAAAATGAGAAGGAAATCCCATGAAATTGATGCTTCTTCAAATTCTCTTATTACGTGAGTTACGGATAAATGCCGCAATTGTGTCCCTAGAATATATTCTTGGAAAAAGGTAGGGAAAGAAAAGCAAGATGGCCAATCACTTGCAATAACATACAGAACGGAACTTTGCCCTCTCATTTGTTGCTAGGGGGGACACATCAGATATTCTGTGATTTGGATATATTCTCTACGGATAGCCAAGAAGTTCAATTTCGTCACTCGGAAGGAATAACTTAATAACTAAGAACAAGAAGTACAACCTCATGGTCGTTTTCGCATACTTAAACCAAAGTTTCTGAATACCCTAGCTAATGCAGGGAAAGCAAGCAGAGCAAAGGTGACAGAAACTTTTGAAATTTTCGAAGCTTTTATTGCTGTGACATAAACAATTCAAAACAAGTGCCTCCCACCTTTTTAAAAGAAAAATTATTATATATTTCTAAAGCATCACGTAAAGTTTTAAATTACGGCTACAGTTGTAGTTACGTTGTGATTACAGTCGCGTTGTGGCCATCGCAGGCTGATGCAGACTGATATGGCCCAATGCAGGCCGCAATCACGGTGCGTCGCGATCACAGTGGCTGCCGTAACTGAGATGTTACGGCCACAATTTAAATCCTTTGCGTCATGTAAAATTGTATTCCATTTATTTATATTTTAATAATTCAATATTTAAATGATTAGAAAACACATTTATCAAGATACAATTAATAACACTTACCTTTGTGATGAAAAATTCTTAGGTACACTCGATATATGAAATTTTCTTACATTATATCATTAAATGTGTACCAAATTACCTGTATAGCTACTTTATCTCCCATTATAAAAGTCAAAAATGATTACATGACTGATGTGACACGTGATAAATGATATGATGCATTCTCTCCGACCACTTTTATCTGTCATTTAAGATAATTGTACAAATATTAAGAAAGTTATTAAATAGTCTCAATTATAAATAAATATAGTTTAATATGACTAAATTACTCTTTCTCTCGCTTCATTAATATTTGTTCTCTTCTCTAATTTTACTTACATCATTAATTCTCTCTCTATTAAAAAATAAGGATAAAGTTAAAAAATAATAATTAATATTTTTTTAATATTATCAAATGACAGATATTTTGAGATGAAAAAATTCTCTTACATAATAAATAAAAGTAAATTGAGAGAGTAAGAACATTGTCATATATTTGGTGTAATTAAGAATCTCTTCCCTTGGTGAGTGTATTTTTCACTAAGTATATATTTTAATTATTAAATACTGAATTTTTAAAATATAAATAAATAAAACACAATCATACGTATCACTCCTTAAACATGTAATAATTTCTCTTATCAAAGATAAAGATAAAGAAAGCTGAAGAGAACAAAAGAATCACAAGAAGCAACCAATAGATAAAACCTATATACAGAGAGAGTGGTGTGGTGGCAGAGAGAGAGAAAGAGAAAGAGAGAGAGAGAGAGAGAGAGAATAGTGAGAGATGCAACGGTTCAGCAACACAGTGATCGGATTCTTGAACTTGTTCACGCTCCTGGCATCAATACCCATCATCGGCGCAGGTCTATGGCTGGCGAGGAGCAGCACAACCTGCGAGAACTTTTTCCAGACCCCACTTCTGGTCATAGGCTTTGTCGTGCTTGTGATTTCACTGGCAGGCTTCGTTGGGGCATGCTTCCATGTGGCTTGCGCACTCTGGGTGTACCTGGTGGTCATGCTGTTGCTCATAGCTGCCCTCATGGGTCTGACCATTTTTGGCTTCGTGGTGACTGGCCTGGGTGGGGGAGTGCAACAAGTGCCTGGCACGGGTTATAGGGAGTATCGTCTTGAGGATTATTCGCCGTGGTTGAGGAATAGAGTGACGGATCCTCGTTATTGGAGCACTGTGAGGAGCTGTATTTTGGGGTCCAACACTTGTGCCAAGCTTGCCTCTTGGACGCCTCTTGATTATATGCAGAGGAATATATCTCCAATACAGGTACAGATATATAGTTTTTTTTTTGGGGTACATTATCCGTTTATAACTTCAAGAGTAGATGTGCGAATACAAAAAAGCACAGGTAAAGATATATAGTTTGTCTGGCCTTTCCTAATTTAGTGTATGCTGTATTCCCATACTTTGAGGATTCAAATATTGAATTTGCGCCTTTATGTTTTTAGGTTCTACTTGTTTTTGATAAATGGAAAGGAGAATTAAGTTTTGTAGTAATCTTAGGTTCATATGTAAATGAATTTTTTAAGGAAGTTGTGAGCTAAACTGAGAAAAGATGATTACAAATCCATAGGAGTAGTTTTTTTTTTAATCTTTTTTCGAGTGTGAATTATAAGTATCTCACATGATTCGGCTTATTTGAATCATTTAATGAGTCTAATTTTTCTAGACTGAAAGTGATAATAATATCCCTCTTAGTTAATTTAAGAAACAGCCATTCTATTTGTCGCAACTGAAATTCTTAAAAAACTTACTAATCAGCAGCAGTAAAAGATAATAGTAATATAAATTACTTATCACATTTTATGATTTTTTTAATTTTTTTAAAAATAAAAAAATCAATCATAACCATTCGTAACATTTTTCTTGATGAGTGATTAATGTAAAACAGCATTTTTCTTTAAAAAATATTCATTAATAAGATTTTTTGATCCAAATTTTTTTTTAGTAATGCTCTAACTCAATAATTTATGCCTTCATCCTTGTTTCGGGTTTTTTCTTTTTCCTTTTCTTTTTCTCTAATCTTTTCAACTGAAAGGACGCTTATGTCCCTTATATAAAATTTCGCTGATTTCTCTCTTATTTGTGGAGTAGAACGAACTCTCATTTTTGGCCGATTCATGGTTTCACTCTTTCTATGAACTCTCATATTTGTAGGGGCATGGAACTCATAAATCTCTCGTAAACACTTAAATTTGACCCCTTTAGTCTGATTTCCTTTTGTTAAAAAAAAGTTACGAAGACCTAGTAAAAAAAGAATAAAATATAATTTATACATTTAAAGTTTATTCTAATATCAAATTATTTCTCTAAAATTTTTTTTATCTCACTAAACCTCCTTAAACTTTAGTTTGATTTAAAAATATTAATTTTGTAGTTAAATGAAATGAATGTCATCTTCACGTGCACACCATGTGACCTAAATGCATACCACATAATAATTTAGTTAAAAAATCTTATGAGATAAAATATAATTTCTACCTTTGAAGTTTATTTCTGTATCAAATTACTTTCTTGAAATTTTTTTTGTCTCAATAAACCCTCTTGAAGTTTGGTGTAACTTGAAATTATATGTTTACTTTCGTTTAATTTAATAGAAAAACTAATATTTTAAAATTAGACTAAAGTTCAGAGGTTTAGTAAGACAAAATTTTTTTAAAAAAAATAATTTAATATCGGAATAAACTTTAAGAGTATAAATCCTAAAAAAAGAGATGGTGGGCTAAAGTATATGCAAAACAATACAAACGAGATTGATGTTGAATATGGAATTACTTTGATACTTTGTTTTATCGGTCCTTAAATTAATTTGTTAAGTATTTATTAGTTATTAATTTTATATTTTAAACTTTAAACATTTATTGTGAAAAACAATAATTAACAAATGTTTAACAACTTATTTTAGATATTATTACCTTAAAAAATCAGTGTGTTTTTTTATCTTACTTTATTTCATTCTTTATTTGTTATCACTTTAAAGGATTGATGCAATAAATTGACAATAATAACACAAGGAAACCTCATTTTTTGGGGCTTTTAATTTGTTGTCAGACTTATCAAAGCTACTATAGGAAAATCAATTAGTTTGATTTGGATGATTTTTTCCCTCCAAACCAAATCAAAGTAACCCGCGACCACCCTAATCTTTAAGTCTTGGTACCATAAAAAACCAAAAAAAAAAAAAAAATCAGGTACACATCAACACCCTTGTTGGTGTCCATTTTTATTTGTTGTCAAACTGATGAAAGCTAAATCACAGTTGTGGGTTAATGCAGTCAGGATGTTGTAAACCACCAATTGCGTGCAATGACAACATGGGAACAATGGCGACCCAAGACCCAGATTGCTACCGTTGGAACAGTGCCCCTACTGTGCTATGCTACGAGTGTGATTCTTGCAAAGCTGGTGTACTTGAAGACATAAGAAGGGATTGGCACAAGATCTCTGTTCTCAGTGTCATCGTGCTTGTGCTTCTTATAGGCATATATTCCATTAGCTGCTGTGCTTTCCGAAACACAAGAAGAACCGAAACTGATTATGCTCATGGCGAAAACCGTATGACCAAAGTAAAACCCAGATGGGACTACTATTGGTGAGCCAAAACACCCCTTTTAACATATTAACAGAAAAATTCTTAGATATTTAAAGATTAAAATATTTTTTTTGTGTCGTATTATTTAATAATAGTTATATTAATTTTGTGAATCATTATTATTTTTTAAAAATTTTAATTTAAACATATAATAAATGATTCATGAAATTAATATAATTATTTTTTAAATAATATAAAGTAAAAGAAATTTCTTTGAGTATCTCTCCATGTTTTCATTACATTCAAGAATGAAAACTTTTCAAAAAATTTGGGTCGTGGGTTTAAATGCATTTCCCTCCATCCTTCCTAAAAGAAAAAGAAAAAGAAAAAAGAAAAAGGAAAAGGAAAATCAAGTCTCCTGTATAACTGTTTTGACTTTGATGGTCAAAAGATTTCAAAATGCTTTGAACAAAGTAATTGTTGTCTGTGGGTATCCCTTTTGCTACATAGAGTTGCAGAAACTGTATTTTCTTTATTACAAATGTGAATGAATGGTAAAATTTCCAGCACAACATGTGAAACCCATATGAAAATGTCCAGATCTTTTGACTGCTATCCTATGCTTTTGTTCCTACTTTTTCCCACAGGTGGAGATGGTGGTACGACAAGAAAGAACAGCTTTTTTAGCTAAAGAAGCTCTAGCTAGCTCCCATCATTGTGTTATTGGGTGCTCCAAAGATGGGACAATTCACTGGTTTCTCGGCGTATGGGCATTGAAGTTTCAGGCCTTTGTTTTTACCACCTTCCTAATTGTCAGCTTTTTGTACAAATCTTAATTTTGCTTTGTCTCAAAGATCATACCAGTCCAGTGCTGGCTTTCTTTCCCACTTTTGACTTTGCCTTTTCAAATTTGTGGGTTTTTTTTTCCCCTAATACATAAAGCAGGTTGAACGGTATATGCAACTGGATTGGATAGAATACTGAATAAGCACCACAATCCCAATTGCTTAGCTGTTTTTCTAGACACTGTCGCTAATACAAGCAAGATGGAATATATAATATAATAAAAGATAAAGATTATGAATATGAACACATAGTCCTAGTGATCCAAATCTCCCAGATTCTTGTTTTTGAGAATATTGCTGTTTGTATAGGATTCTCATTCATCTAGCCCTTACTCATCGGTTAGGCTTTATTTTTGGGGGGAGGGGGGTGGGGATATTTGGAAAATGGGGAAAGGAAATTCGAATATGAGTGCAAATATTACATATCAATTAGATTGCCATTTTATCCTTGACCAACTCTGCCATAGGCCAGAGGCAGGAGTTGTCTTTTATTTATTTATTTATTTTTGAATTCTCTGCAATTATGGCTATGTCTCAATTCTTTTTTTTTTTTGGTTTTGGTTTTCATGGCTTAATCCTATCAAGGTTGAGCCATGCCAGGTCAAGCCCAACGGATTGCCTAGTTTTAATCCATTCATTATGGGCTTAATTAGTTATCTCTCAGCTTCAGCCTGTGCAGAAGCCTTGATTTCTAGGCAAAATAGATTCTTGGCTAGTCAACTGTCCGTCCTTCACTCCCCGGTGAGAGCTCCCCTGAATGTGTGTCTTTCTACTGAGCAAGTCTTAGGAATTTAGATCGCTATTATAAGCATGCAGAGAAAAGGATTGTTTTGTTAAGCCATGGCAAGAGAGGATAACTTAGAGGGCAAAGTTCTCACCTTAGAAGCGAAAGGGCAAACAGCAACAAGGGGAGAAAACTAGAAATTGGTTGGAAAGATAATCACGGAGAAAAATCTGTACCGAAAAACTGTTAGAAATATGATTCTAAAGGGGTGGGGAGATCCTGAAGACGTCACAGTGTCCGAATTGGGTGGAGATATTTACATGTTCAACTTCAAGGAGCGGGACAGCATCAGGAAAATTTTACAAGGAGCCCCATGGAACATTATGGGGCAGCTACTCTGTTTGCAGGAATGGGGTTTGCAGAACACAATATTTGAGGTAAGCTTTGACACGTCCCCTTTCTAGGTCCAAGTTCACGGCTTCCCATTGGACCTCTTGAACTCCACAAATGCAACAAAGATAGGAAGTCGGATTGGGGAAATACTGTAGGTTGAAAATCTGATTGCTGAGGGTCAAATGATGAGAAGCTTCCTCTGAGTCAAGGTGTTGATAAACCTGGGCAACCCGCTACCCACTGGGATTTGGGTACCCAGGAAAGGTCTACCAAATGCCTGGGTTGTTCTGAGATATAAGAAATTGCAGGACTACTGCTACAACTGCAGAAGGATAGGCCATGACTAGAAAAATTGCAAAAATGATAAAGCTATGTCCAACATTGAACCTAGCAAGTTGAGATATGGCCCTAACTTGGGGGTAGTCACTGCTAGATCCATAACATCCATCTTGCTGGACCAGAGCTTCAAAGGAAAGCAAGGGGAAAGGGGTGCAATGAAGGGGGAGGTGCGTACAGGGGGCAGAGCGCGTGAGATGGGAAGTAGTAAAAATAGTCAAAGGAGCTGGCAGATGGATGGAATAGATAGGGATAGGGATGTACGGGAGGAAGAGACAAAACGGTAGGAAAAAGATTTGAGAAAAGATGCAAGGGGCTTTTACTGGCTGCAAGCCTTGATTACCAGCAGAGAGGATCCGTCTGAAGAGATAGCTGGAAGAGGAAAAGAGCTGCAGGGTCAGAGAGCCATGCCCTCGGGAAAAGGTGGAGAGGAGGAGGTGGTCATATACCAAGATAGTTGGCCAGGAGAGACTTGAAAATGGGTCAGGTGCAACCTGGTCTTGGGCGTACAAGCCTGGACCTGCTACAAATTGAAAAGGAGGATGTAGGATTAAAACAGCCCATTGTTAGCTTAGACAATCCAAGTCCTAAGGGCGTCAAACAAGTGATTCTAAGCAAAGAGGACATTGACAAGTGCAGACACTTATTGGCCAGTATGTTTGGGATGAGTGGAGGCAGTAAGGACATAGCAAATAGGAAACAAGCAGCGACAGAAGATGAAAGAAGTAGATGTGGGGACAATCTGGAATCCTAGAATAGTAAATAAAGAGATTAAGAGCTCGAAGGAGGAGAAAGAGTATATAGTAGAATTACCCCCTGAAGATGATGAAGCAGCTGATTGTGAAAAGAAGTTAACTGACATGGGGGGAGAGGGGGAGGTTTTAGCATTCGAAGTGAGTAAGAATCTGTCCCTGAAAAGAAGAAGAGAGGAAGATAATCTGATGCAAATTGGAGAATGGGAGGGAGACTACAGAGAAGGAAATATGAAGAAAGGGAAAGTATGCAGAGAGCTAGAAGCTGGAGGAGATGAAGCCCAAGGCAAGAAGGAAGAGAAAGTCTATGTGAAGATCATGGCTGAGGAGGCGGGCCTTACCATGCCCCCCCAAGAGACATGAGGATCATAAGCTGGAACTGTCATGGGGTAGGTGCCCCTGCGACAGTTACAGAACCGAAGCAGCTTTGTAGACAATTTAGGCCCTCTATTTTGTATTTAATGGAAACGAAAGCCAGGAAAAGATCTATTGAAAAAACTAGACTGGCTCTTAAGTTTGAATTTTGTTTCTCAGTAGATGCTAATGGCCTCTCCGGAGGCTTGGCTATATTTTGGAATCGAAATATGGAAGTTGACATTTATGATTATTGCCTCAATTTTATTCATTGCTTGATTAAATCTGTCAAAGATGCTTCTCTGTGGGACTGCACTTTTGTATATGTCCGGACTTTCGAGATCGTAGATTCTTGTGGAACACAATTGCGAATTTGCAAACAAACTATAGAACCCATGGTGCTATGTAGGAATTTCAACGAGGTCCTCTTTCAACATGAAAAGCAAGGAATTCGACCACAAAACAATAACAGAATAGAGCTCTTCAAGTAGTTCCTAGATAGTACTGATTTGATGGACCTGGAATTACAAGGCTGCAAGTTTACCTGGATTAGCAATCAACACAATGGAGTTGTCACCGAGGAAAGAATCGATAAAGTGGTGGCAAATTTGGGTTGGAGACATCTTTATCTTGATGTAGAGATCAATGCTCTACCATCAGGGAGCTCTGACCACAATCCTTTGGTGCTGGACTTGAGCCCAGAAGGCAGTAAAAGGGTAAGGATTTCAAATTTAAAGCTTATTGCATTGAACATTAGAATTTTAATAGGGTCATTACGGAAGGCTGGAGCTGCGACGAGGAAGAAGATGATTGTTGGGAATGTGTTCAAAAGAAGATGAAGAACTGAAAAAAGCCTTAATAGAGTGGAGCAGAGAGACTTTTAAGAATGCTGGAGTTGAAATTAATAAATTGAAGAATAGATTGGCAACCTTTCAGAATTGTCCAGCAGCCAGTTTCGATGTGGAGGAGATGAAATCTCAAAATTCCCAACTAAATCTTCTGTGGAGACAAGAAGAGATGTTTTGGGGGCAGAGATCTAGGTTGAAATGGTCAAAGTGGGGTGACAAAAATTCAAAGTTTTTTTCACGCTACTATGTTACAAAGAAAAGTGATGAATAGGATTCTTAGGCTAAAAAATGCAAATGGAGAGTGGGTGGAAGGCAGTTCGGCAGTGGTTAATTGTTTAGTGGATCACTTTCATAATATTTTCAAATCGGCAAGGAGCTGAGATATGGATGGAGTGATTCAGCACATTTCGAAAATTGTTCGACTATCTTAATGCCAAGCTGTGTACGCTGGTTAGTGAAGAGGAAGTGAGAAATGCTGTTTTTGATTTAGGTGCTTTAAAAGCCCCTAGCCCTGATGGGCTCAATGGTCTTTTCTTTCAGCAGAACTGGAATTCCATTCGTGAAGATATCATCAGGGCTGTTAAAAGTTTTTTTTTTTTTTATGAAGGCAGATTACCGGAGACTAGTAATAAGACTCATATTATCCTTATTCCTAAAGTCCAAGTGCCAGAGGGAGTGAATCATCTTAGACCAATTAGTTGCTGCAATTTCACATATAAGATTATCTCAAAGATTTTGGTGAATAGGCTGAAAAGTAGTATGGACTGCCTAATTACTCAGAACCAGAGTGCTTTTGTGAAAGGCAGACAAATCTAAGATAATATCCTCATTGCACAGGAGATTTTTCACAGCCTCAAGAGGAGGTCGAGAAGTAAGGAGTACAGAATGGCTATTAAATTGGACATAAACAAAGCTTAAGATAGGATGGAGTGGGACTTTGTGGGGAAATTTTGATGCAGATAGGCTTCGTTTCAGCTTGGATTAAGCTGGTCATGAAGTGTGTGGGGTCAGTGTCATACAAAATTAAAATGAATGGAGGCACTAGGGGTCTTTGCCAAGGAGACCTTTTATCACCTTATTTGTTCATACTTGCAATGGATGCTTTATCTTATATGATTTCAAATTATATGAGGGAGAGGAAACTTACTGGTTTTAAATTAGCAAGAACTTCTCCTACTCTATCTCATTTATTTTTTGCAGATGGCTCAATTCTGTTTGTAAGAGCATCAGTGGAAGAAGCTTAGCAAATCATCCAAATGTTGAATGATTTCACCTTAGCCTCAGGTCAGCAGATAAATGTGGAGAAGTCAGGGATTATTTTCACCAAACACACTCCTCCAGGAACTAAAGCTCAAATTACTTCTATCCTAAATATGCAGCACTGGGACTCACCTGGAAAGTACCTTGGGTGCCTGCAGAGTGGGGAAGATCTAGAAGTAAGACTCTTACATGGATCAAGGACAAATTTTATGCTAAGTTGGAAAGGTGGAAGGCGAGCTTGCTCAATCAAGCCGGGAAGGAAGTGCTCATCAAAGCTATCATTCATGCAGTACCGAGTTATGCTATGTCAGTTATCAGATTCCCCAAAAATTTTTGTAACTCGTTGTGTGCAAAAGTTGCGAGATTTTGGTGGTGCAATTCAAGAAAGGAAAGGGGGATTCACTAGAAGAGTTGACAGGCTATAACTAGGAGCAAGAAGGAGGGGGGCTAGGATTCAGAAAATTTGAACACTTAAAAATACAGCCCTTCTAGCAAAGCAAGCATGGAGAATTATTAAAAACCTAAATGCATTGTGGGTTAGAGTTCTTAAAAGCGTGTATTTTCTGGAGGACAATTTCATGGGAGTGAAAAGAAAGAGAAATTTCTCCTCGGGGTGGGCTAGCTTACTGCAGGGAAGAGACTTCTTGAAAAGAAATGTGGGCTGGATAGTGGGGATTGGGAAATCAATCAACCTCTGGAATGAAAAATGGTTGCATAATGAGATAGCATCAAATGTTTACAATCTGCAAGAAAACTCAGCTATCTATTAGATGAAAGCGGTAGTAATTGGGTGGTGACCAAACTTGGAGAGACCTAATCTCCAAGCCAAGCTATAAAAGCCGCCAAGTGCCTTTAAGGGTTACAGAAGGGGAAGACTGCATGATATGGCCATTCTCTAGCTCAGGAAAATACAATGTCAAAAGAGGGTATCATGTAGCAAAAAAGGAGCATTTTAACCCCCCCAGTGAGCAAAGGGGGTTCTTCTATGTGGAAAAATCTTTGGCAATAAAAGGTCCCAAATAAAGTGAAGTTATTTTTATGGAAATGCTTCAACAATGCAATCCTGTTAGAACAAATCTTCATTTGAGAAAGATTTGTACAAGTCCTATATGCCCCATTTGCAATGAGGAGGAGGAGACAATAGAGCATGCGTTATTACTGTGTCCTTGGACTAGACCTATCTGGTTTGGGGCTCCTTTTCAGTGTTCACTTGGGCAAGAACAAATTGCTAGAGTAGAGAGTTAGTTTTTGGCAATGATAGATAGATTTAATCAGGGAGACGGACTGACAGATAACTATATTTCCTTGATGTGCTCTATAATGTGGAACATTTGGAAGGACAGATGCAAATTCTATCTTGAGGGAGAGTCAGCAAATCCTTGGCTTACTCTTAATAGAGCCTTGGCCTTTAATAAGGAGCACACTGATACAGTTCACCCCCCTACAATTTCGGGAACCAGGCAGCAAACAGCAGAAGTGTCTATTGTGTACAAGTGGCACCCTCCTCCTCCAGGTGTGATTAAGATCAATACTGATGCAGCCTTCTAGGAAAGCAAGCAGATCCAGGCAATTGCAGTTGTGGCTAGAGACAACTAGGGTAGAGTTATTGGAGGATCAGCGAGGAAATTGCCTGCTAACTCCCCTGTTATAGTAAAAGCTTTTGCTTTAAGAGAAGGTGTTATTTTAGTGACTAATATGGGCTAGGGGAAAGTGCTTGTTGAATCGGACTGTCTTCAGCTAGTTGAGTGATGCAAGGGAAAGATTAGTTATTGGAAAGTGCAAGCAATAGTGGAGGACATCCTTCAACTAAAATCCACGTTTATTAGTTCTGGAATCCCATGGAACAACAGGGCTGGGAATTCTTTAGCTCATAAATTGGCAAGATTGGCCATGGTCGATAAGCTTCCCCCTAATTGGACTTGCTGCCTTCCTGTGCCCATAGCAGAGATAGTTGAAGAAGATAGGAGGAGAGCTAGGATCCTTGTTTAATCTGGTGATTACCAACCGAGCACAAAGGTTCTATTTGATTTCATTGGTCTATAGCGGTGTCGGTTGCTGTTTTCAAACTTTGTGTTTGTGCTTCTTTGAAGCTTGGAACTTCTGACCCCAAAACAAAAACGATTCTTGGTTAGAGTCGACTGATATTTTATATAAATTAGTAACTTTTAATAATAATAATAACAATAATAATCTCATACATCTATAAAATTATTGATAATAAAAGAATGCACTTAAGAATATACATTTTCGTGACTCAATCTTAATTCATCTCTATCATTATTTAATTTTTTTTAATTTGGCTAAAGGATAATAATTTGTTTGGATTAGTTTATCTTGTATACAAAACAATTTATAATTAAAATTTTATTAACAAAATTTTTTTTTAAAAAAGATTTCCTAAAAATTAAGCTGAAGTAAACATGTAATAAATAAAGCGGCATGATAGAATTTGAGTCAGAAATCATACAGTCTCAAATGGAACTTGTTGACACATAGTTACGACTCTTGGGCTCCTTTCTCTATTTTATATTAGCCAACTATCATATAATTATTTCCCACAATCCTTATTTTGTTCTCTTTTATTTAACTCTGTTTATCTTAATCACTAAATTCTCTTCTTATTCATGCTCAACCGTGAATATATTGGTTCTTATTAATTGGTTAGCATAAATTTACGATTAAAATACATGTGTCTGAATGTTGTCACAGAATAATTAAAAGGTCTTCCTTTTATTTTTTCAAAGAATATAGAAAAAAAGGGTCTAGTTGTATTTCCTTCTAAAGAAATTGCACCTGAGATAACAATATAACCTATATTTCGTGATACATGCATCATTCATAGAAAAAATAAATTGATCGAGAATATTGACAACGTAACAATAAAATTCCTTAAAAGAACAATTTATAGTTGATTATTTCTTAATTATACATATAGATCAAGCAATTTTTTTACTCCAAAATAGATTTTAACAATTTAAAAAGGTATGAGATCATTTCAAAGAACATTATCTTAATTTTGAATGTCATTAAAACATATTAATTATTCTGATATTAATGGGTTAATTAAATTTATTTTCCAAATGAAAATTTTAAATAATTTATATAAATATAAGATAATAGTCTAATTTGTATACATCTCAACAAGTTAAAGTAAATAAATATATTTAAAACTACCAAATATGTTGAGCCATTGCATTTATTGGCTTTAAACAAGGACATTGTCTAAAAGAGGGGAATTCTTCCCGTATCTCTGTCTTTCTTTTTCTTTTTTTTAGTATTGATGTCTTTCTAAATTTTTAAATAATTTATTAGTTGTTAGTTATACTTTATGTAATCTGAATATTAGTTATTAGAGAACTAGTAATTAATACATATTTGACAACTTATTTAAAATACCAATATTCTAAAAAAAAAAAACAATGTGCCCTAACAATAAGGGTATACAAAGTGCTGAACTGAAACCGCTTCATTTTCGTTGGTTATGCTTACACATTTAAATAGTCTCTATTTTAGGGTGAGCTATAAACTACAATATTATAAAGTCAATATTTTTGGGTGATCTATATACTTACACATTAAATCAGTGAAGAGATTAATTTATGATTTAATGGTTCGACCATAGTAAAATCATAATCGAACTAGTATATAATTAAATATGTATTTATATTTTAAAAATATAATATTTATACTAATTTAAAATTATATACATGTCAAAAATAAAACTTTTATTAAAAATTTACGTGACACTCTTTTTTGTTCACTCATGTCGCTTTTTTTCTTCAGCGTGCCTCTTCCTCTCTAACGTCAGCATCTCTCCTCTCTAGCTCTCTCTACATGCAGTGTCTTGCCCAACCCCAACATATTGATCAATCCATAAATTTTTTTTCCTTTGTTGCTCGTACGTAACTTTGGAGTTTGGAGTTGTTTGGTCCTTTCTACCATTATTCTTAGGGTACCTTATTCTCCTGGCTAGCTATTTAATTTTGCCTCTTGTCTAATTCTTATCATCGTACATGCCATGTCGCATTGAGAGACAGAGAGAGATACAATTATGTGTTGTCCATGGTGTAATTTGTACAAACTGTGCATCAATACAACTACAGGATGACCCAATCACATTTTTATATGTGATTCCACATTACTTTCAAGAACTGGTTATGAAGTTAGCATTCTCAATTTTCAAAAATTATAATCTAACTCCATTACTCTTTTTTTTAATTACATACTTCTTTTTGTTATCTCTATTAATTTATTAATCATATCTGTCACTCTCATGTGATGTCAGACTCTATTTCTTTTCGAGCCATCTATTGACTTCTTGACAAAGCTTGTCCTTTTCTTTTCGGAACAAAAAATTTAAATGAGATGCTTAACTCACATGGAGCTATTTCCAAAACCAAACAAAGATCTAGAGCTTCTAAAGATCATTTACATTTCAAGCTTTTTGAAAACTTTGTTTTTATAATGTAATATTATGGCAAGATGCTATGTCATGAAGTAGTCAAATAACAATTACTTTGACTTTAGAGATAGTAGAGTGTAAAATACCTTCTTTTTTCAAAATCAAATGTTTTTGACTGTTACATGTGTGGACAAAAATTATCTCTATAGTTTAACTTTTCTCTCCTCAAACAAAGGACAAGCAGCATTCATTTTGAAATTTTTTTTTTTTAATGAGATGCTTAGCTCACATGAAGTTATTTCCAAAACTAAGTATAAAAGCTTCTAAAGCTCATTTACATTTCAAGCTTTTTGAAAGCTTTTTTTTTTTAAAAATATAATAATAAGATAAGGTACTATCTCGTAAAGTACTCAATTAACAATTGCTTTAACTTTAGAGACAGTAGAAAGTAAAATACATTTTTTCTTTCAAATCCAAGGTTTCTAGTGCATAAGTGGACAAAAATTATCTTTACAGCTCAACTTTACTCTTCCCCGACAAAGGACAAGCAGCATTCATTTTGGTAATATTTAATATGTTTGTTATGGGTTATAATACTTGGTTAATCTTGACCCACTATTATATTTTTGTGAACAAATAAGCAGGCAACATATGAAGGCATATGCTTATGTCGCCTGTTTTCATCACATAAAATGAAAACAAATTAACAAAAGGAAGGACACGGAGACAATAGCGGACAAATGCAATTAAAATTATTTGGTCACAAATTTTAATTTATTTTTTGCGAAGCTATCAACGTTGCAACTGTTGTTTGGCTGGTCGTTTATAAAAAATCGCAAGATCAAATTTAATTTCTTCAGGTCTCTCTCTCTCTCTCTCTCTCTCTCTCTCTCTCTCTACATATATATATATATATATATATATATATATATATATATATATGTATAGGATCATATATAGTGAAAGTAATTAGTTATTGTGAGAGGTGAGAAGAATCATTAATAATTATTAGATTAGATTAAAATTAGGAGTCAAAATTAAAACTTTCATTAAAAATTCACTTGACACCCTTTTTGGCTCACTCACGCGTCCCTCTTTTTCATTAGCTTGCCTCTTCTTCTCTTTCACGTTCCAACGTAGCGTCTCTCTTTTCCCCTCTCTATCCAAACGTCAATATCTCTCCTCTTTGACTCTCCCAACACGCAGCATCTTCCTTAACCCCAGCGTCCCTCTTTTTTCCTTTGTTGCTTGTACGTATCTTTGGAGTTCGGAGTTGTTTTGTCCTTTCTACCATTATTTTTGTGGTCACCTCATGCACCTAGCTATTTACTTTTGCCTGAGAGAGAGAGGCACAGAGAGAGAGAGACTGATGAAGATACAATTACATGCTATCCATAGTATATTTTGTAAGAGCAATGCACCGATACCATTATAGCATGGCCCAATCACGGTTTTACACGTGATTCCACGTGACTTTTAAGAATGGTTATAAAGTTAGCTTTATCAATTTTCAAAAATTATAATATAATTCTATTACATTTCTTTTTAAAAATATATACTTTTTTTGTTATATCTATCAATATATTAATCACATTTGTCATTGTCACATGACGTCAAGCTGTATTTCTCCTCCAGTCACCCGTTGGTTTCTTGACAAATCTTGTCCGTTTTTTTTTTTAAAAAAAAGTTATATAAGATACTTAATTTACATGGAATTATTTTTAAAATCAAGTAGAGATCTAAAATTTCTAAAGTTCATTTACATTTCAAGCTTTTCAAAAACTTATTTTTTATAATGTACTTATATGATAAGGTGTAACGTCATGAAGTACTCAATTAAAAATTATTTTGATTTTAAAAATATTTAGGTATAAAATATGTTTTTTTTATTAAATCTAATGTTTATGGCTAGTACATATGTGGACAAAATTATCTTTACAATTCAGTATTACTCTTCCCAAACAAAGGATAAGCAGCATTCATTGTGAAAAAAAAATTTAAATGAGATTCTTAGCTCACATGAATCTATTAAAAAATCAAACAGAGAGCTTCCAAAGCTCATTTACATTTAAAACTTTTTGAAAGTTTTTTTTTATATATAATGAAATAATAAGGTAAGGTGTTAGCTCCTGAAGTTGTCAACTAAAAATTACTTTAACTTTCGAGACAATAGAGCGTAGAATACTCCAAATCCAATGTTTTAAGCTGTTCATGTGTGGACAAAAATTATCTCTACAGCTCAACTTTATTCATCCCAAACAAAGGGCAAACAACATTCGTTTCAGTAATATTTCATGTGTTTGTTATGGATTATTATATTATATTTTTGTGAACAACTATGGTTGTAATATATGAAGGCATATGCTTATGTCGCCTCTTTTCATCACATAAAATGAAAGCAAATTAATAAAATGAAGGAAGTGGAGACAATAGCTGTCAAACGGAATTAAATTGTTTGGTCACAAAGCTAATTTATTTTTTGCAAAGCTATCAAGTTTGCAACTGTTGTTTGGCTGGTCTTTTCTAAAAGATTGAGATATCATATTTAGATTTTTCACGGCTCTCTCTATCTCTATCTCTATCTCTCTCTCTCTCTCTCTCTATATGTATATATATATATATATATATATATATATATATTTTGATGATAGACTACCTTATATAGGACCATATCTAGTGAAAACATTGTAGTGAGAGAAATCATTGACAACTATCACATTCACTCAAAGTTAAAACTTTCATTAAAAATTTCCGTGACACTTTTTTTGGCACACTCACGTGTCCCTCTCTTTTTTTTTTTTCAGCATGCCTTTTCGTCTCTTTCACCTTCCGACGTAGCGTCTCTCTCTTTCTCTCTCTAACCTAGTGCTAGTATCTCTCCTCTCTGACTCTCTCTAAACGCAATGTCTTCCCCAACCCCAGCATATTTATCCATAATTTTTTTTTTTTCCTTTGTTGCCCGTATGTGGCTTTGGAGTTTGGAGTTGTTTTATCCTTTCCACCTTTATTTGTGAGGGTCACCTCAAGCTCCTAGCCATTTACTCTTGCCTCATGTCTAATTCTTGTCATCATACATGCCATGTCGCATTGAGAGAGAGTGAGAGAGAGAGTGTGTGATAAAGATACAATTACATACTACTGTCCATGGCGTAATTTGTACAAATAGTGCACTGATACAATTACAGCATGACCCAATGACCTTTTTACAATTGATCGATTCCACGTGACTTCTAAGAACCGGTTATGAAGTTGGCTTTATCAGTTTTTAAAAATTATAATCTAATCCCATTACATTTTTTAAAAAAAAATACGTACTTTTTTTTATCTCTATCAATTTATTAATCACATTTGTCACTGTTTCTCCTCAAGCCACCAGTTGTCTTCTTGACAAAGCATGTCCCTTTTTTTTTGAAAAAAAAAATAAATGAGATGTTTAGCTCATATAAAACTATTTTCAAAACCAAACAGAGATCTAGAGCTTCTAAAGCTCATTTACATTTCAAGCTTTTTAAAAATTTTTTTTTATAATGTAATAATAAGATAAGGTGTTATATTGGAATACTCAACTAAAAATTACTTTAAATTTAGAAACTGTAATGTAAATTATGTTTTTTTTTTACTCTAATGTTTTTGGCTAGTGCATGTGTGGACAAAAATTATTTCTACAATTCAACTTTACTCTTCCCGAACAAAGGACAAGCAGTATTCATTTCAACAATATTTCATATGTTTGTTATTGATTATAGTACTTGGTTTTTCTTGACCGACTATTATATTTTTGTGAGCAACTGTGGATGCAATATATGAAGGCACATGCTTATGTCGCCTGTTTTATTCACATAAAATGAAAGCAAATTAATAAAATGAAGAATGTGGAGACAGTAGCTGGCAAACACAATTAAATTATTTGGTCACAAATTTAATTTCTTTTTTGCAAAGCTATCAAAATTGCAACTGTTGTTTGGCTTTGGCTGGTCTTTTCTAAAAGATCGAGAGATCAAATTTTATTTATTCATACGTCTCAAATTATATATATATATATATGTGTGTGTGTGTGTGTGTGTTACAACTTACTCGGAAGACGCTGCGATAAGAGACAAATAAATTTATAAAAAATTAGAAGTCGTTATTAATTTTTATTTAAATAAAAAAATAATTAGAAAAACTATTTTTATTAGAAAATTAATTTTTGAAAATGAGATAAGGTTCAAAAGTTTAATTATGCACAGAAAATGGCAAGAACTTATTCTTACTGCATCCATAATACATCTATCCTAAGACAGTTACGCTAAAACTAATTGTGTAAATATAATTATAATCTCAAAATAAATTTAATTTAATCCAAAAAGCAAAATAATAAATAGCAAATAATGATGATAAAAAAATAAACAAAGCATTAAATGAAAATATGCATAGTTTTGGCTTGCTTTGCGTGCTTACGTATCCTTATGTATAATGAAAAATTAAAGTCACGTAATTCTTGTAGAAAATATTTGTGTGTTGTAGGTTTCTAATTAAAAATTAAGAATTGATTGAATACAAAATGATTTGTGTGTTGATTAATATAAAAATGCTTATGTGTTGAAAAGTTAAAATTAAAGATTGATCAAATTAAAAATGCTTTGATAGTGATTGATAGATTTTAAGAAAATGATCAATAACTATATCTCTTTCGAATCAAAGAGTTGTCACAACAATATTGACGTTACTGATCCTAAATTATTTTTGAGATGGAAGAACCGTTATGGCAACATTGTTCCTAATTGATTAATTAAGGATTTTTTAATGATTAAAAAAAAAGAACACTTTGATGATTAATTAAAAAAAATGTATATCACTTTTGAGTTAAAAGCTATCACGGCAACATTGACCGTTAGTGATTCTCAAATATTTGTGAGATGAAAGAGCTACCACTTCAACATCGTCCCTAATTAATTAAGAATTAATTAATTGAATTTCATTTCAAGATTAAAAGATCATCATGACAACAAGGACTCGATTAAATTATTTTCTTAATCAACGAGTTGGCCTAAGTCAGATGATTTAGATTAATTATTTAAGTTTTGAGAATTGATTTAAAAATAATAGAAATAAACAAATATAAATAAATAAATACATGATAAAATGTCTAAAAAAAATGTTCAAGTTGAAATAAAGTTTTGAGGCATATTAACAATTCAAACATATAAATTAAATATAAACTAATCAATTTACTATTTTTATTTAATTTTAAAAAATTTTATTAATCCAACCTAAAAGTGAAACCAATAAAACTTTAGTCATCAAGCCAAACCTAATATTCACATAACAATATCTTAGTTCACTAACAAAACTGAGACCAATAACAATCATCAGCACATTTCTTTAATAAGATTATAAAATTAAGAGTAAAATATAATTTTAGTCTCTCAAAGATATATCATTTATCAATTTTATCCCTTAGAGATTAATTTTATCGATTTAGTCCCTCAAATTTCAGATTCACAATAATTTGGTCCTTTTAAGGGACTAATTGATAAAATTAAAAAAAAATAAAAGAATAAAATTTATAAGTAACTTGAAACTTGAAGGACTAAATCGATAAAATTAATCTCTAAGAGATGAAATAAATGAAATTTCTTTTATGAATTAAAAATAAGTTTTACTCTAAAATTAAATCAAATTTACGTCTGAGCCTATAATGAACCCAAATATATTAGCTAGCACAATACAATATCATGATCAAACCACATCAGACATTCCCATAATAAGCCCCAATACTTGATCTGACTCAAAAAAAAAAAGAAAAACTGAAATAAATAAAATAAAATAAATAACAAATGATAAATAATAAAAGAAGAAAATCCACGTGAGAATGTGGCTTGTGCTGGGCGTGTGTGCGTGGCCTGTTGCAGTGGAGGTGAGTGTCTCCGTGAGTCGGGGCTATGTGTGGGAGTGCAGAATGTGGATGACGGGTGATTCATGGGTGAGAGTGGTTTGTGAGAGTGTGTGAGGCGCGAAATGGGCCAGTGCAAAGAGTGAGGTGTTTGAGACGGTGGAGTGCCGTGAGTGCAGTGAGGAAGCTATGTGTGCTATGCTTTTGGGACCGTGAAGAGTGTGCTTTGTTTTGGTGCAGTAGGTGCTGTGAGTTGTGGTTCTTGAGCTGTGAGTGAAGAGTGAGGTGTAGGTGCTAGTTGGCGCTTCAGAGGTGGTGGGCTTGTGCAGGTGGGGTGAGTTACTGTGATGGAGCGAAGAAACAGAGGTAGAGCTACGGTGGTGTATGGGTCGTGTGAAGTGCGAGTGCTGTGATGCTTGAGTGTGTGAACTGTGGGGAAGGAACTGTGATGGTGAAGGGAAGCAGATGGTGTGTGGTGCTGGTGACTCAGGCGCGGTGAAGGTGGCGTTACCGTGACGGTGAGTGGAGAGGTGCTCAGTTTCGTGTAGGGTGAGACTAGTGTACTTTGGTGAGAGTGAAAGTGCCATGGAAGTGGGTCGGTGCTATAAAGGAGGAAAAAAACATGATCAGAGAAGAAAACCAAAGTCAGTGACTAAGCTCCAAAAAGTTCAAGAAAGAAGAAAATGAGAGACTCTTACCGGGGATGATCCCAAACTGTTGGAAATTTAAAACTTGATGTATCTAATTAATTTTCATTCATGCATTTTTGATATTTATGTTTTACTTAATTACTATCCATACATCTTTACATTCATGTATTTGTAGGTTCAAAGTATTTACATATGCATGTACTTAGTTAATTGGTGATTGAATATTTTGAGCTTAAGTTCATTATAAGGGTTGTTAAGAGGTGTCATGTGTACCTATAAATAGTCTTGTGTTTTTCAAATCATGTAAGCCAATAATATAATATAAAGTAGGTTTCATTAGAGAGTTTGAGTGTTTCCTTCTTTACCATTTCCTTCATAGTGGTATTAAAGCCTTAGTATAATCTTGTGAAGATGTCTATCTCCTCTCTTTTGATTCCCAAACTCACAAAAGACAATTATGATAATTGGTTGTGTTCGCATGAGGCAATTCTTGCTCCCAAGGGCATGGGAGATGGTGGAGAAAGATATGATGAACCGAAGAATGAAGGACTAACAGAAAGAGTCGAAGAGCAAGCTACTCACAAGGAAAGAAGAGGTCGAAGTAACCATGGAAGAGGTAGAGTCATGGTGCCCGTGGTCATGGAAGAAGAAGAGGTGATCATAATCCTAATGAAGAGTCAAGCCAATAACCACAAGGAAAGAGGACGTGGAGGCTATGGATTTAGGCATGGAGGAAGGAAGAAAGTTGATAAATCTAACATTCAATGCCATAATTGTCACAAATATGGCTATTATGTTAATGAATGTTGGAGTTCTTCCACCAATCAAGAAGAGCCCGTTTTTTGAAAGTGAAAGAAGAGGAAGAGCTACTTTTGTTATGTCAAGCAAAGATGAAGATAAATTCTTGTGGTATCTTGACATGTGCTAGCATTCATATGAGTGGCAACAAGGATCTATTTACCAATCTGATGAAAACCACAAGGCCAATTGTTTGCAATGATATGAAGGTGCATTCGAAGGCCAAAGTGATGTCCTATTCTTGCTAAAAATGGAAGTCATAAATTTATTTCTTAGTTTTTATTTCCCTCTTGAAACAAATATTTTGAGCTTGGACAATTGCTTGAATTGGATATGACATTCACTTGAAGAATGGTTGTTGTACTTTGAGAGATGAAGCTTTCAATTTGGTGGCAAGGGTGTCTATGTCAAAGAATCAAATGTTCTTACTCAATGTCAAAATTGATCATCCAAGATGCTTGACGACATGTATAAAAGATTCCTATTGGTTTTGGCATATGAGATTTGGCCATATCAATTTTGGAGGCTTGAATTTGTTGTCAAAGGAGAATATGGTAAAAAGGTTGCCTTTCATTGTTCAACCTAATCAATTAAGGATGTCTTTTGGGCAAGTAAGTAAGAAAACCCTTTCCAAAGGAATATGCTTCAAGAACAACCAAGCCACTTCAACTTGTTCATCTAGATATATGTGGGCCAATCATAAACCATCTTAACATAGTAAATCCAATTACTTCTTGGTTTTCATTGATGATTTTTCTTGCAAGACTTGGGTATATTTTTTGAAGGAAAAAAGTGAAGCCTTTCGAGCATTTTGAAAATTCAAGGTCCTAGTGGAGAAGGAGAGTGTATATTTTATTAAAGCCATAAGGATGGATAGAGGAGGAGAGTTCACTTCTATAACGTTTAACAAATTTTATGAGATTAATGGTATTTGTTGTTTTCTCACCGTTCCTTATTCTCTACATGAATTAAAAAATAGAATCATCCTCGACTCTGCATGAAGCATGCTAAAGAGTAAGCAAATGCCTAAAGAATTTTGGGTTGAAGCCGTCACTTGCGCTGTATACTTGTCCAACTTATCTCTCACAAGAAGTGTTTATGAAATGATTCCTCAAGAAGCATGGAGTGAAATGAAGCCTAGTGTTTCTCACTTGCTTGTTTTTTGAAGTATTGCATATACTAATATTCCTAAGAAAATGAGGACGAAGTTATATGACAAAAGTGTGAAGTATGTTTTTATTGGCTTTGCTCTGAATTCCAAAGGCTACAAACTCTACAATCCCATCAATGGGAAGATCGTTGTTAGTAGAGATGTTGATTTTGATGAAGAAAGTTCATGGAAGTGGGGTGTTTCTCAAAATGAAGATACTTCACTTGCTTTACTTGAAGAATCCAATCATGAAGAAAGTGAAGATGTTGCTACACCTCCTCCTTCACCAAATCATAATGGCTATCAATCTCCCCATGGTAGCACAACTTAAGGGCCTAGAGGTACAAGAAGTCTTATGGAGCTTTATGAAGAAGCAAAGATGATGGACAATACAACTTTGTTTTGTCTTTTTGCCGACACTGAACCACTACATTTTAAAGAAGCATCAAAAAGTGAGAAATGGAGGATTGCGATGAATGAAGAAATTTGATCAATTGAAAAGAATGACACATGGGAGCTTTCTAGTCTTTCAAATGGACAAAAAGCCATTAGAGTGAAGTGGATATATAAAGTTAAAAGAAATGCTCAAGGAGAAGTAGAGAGTTATAAGGCTAGGATTGTTGCTAAAGGCTATAGCCAACAACATAGAGTGGATTATGATGAAGTATTTTCTCTTGTGGCTCGCTTGGAGACTATTTGATTGATTATTTCTGTTGAAATTATAGGGTTTAGATAGAGAGAAGGAAGAAAGTAGAATGAAGATTAATAATATTTTATAGATTATGTTTTGTGATAAATATATTTCATTGTTGATATATTTATCATCAAACACATATCAAAATACTATTAAATATTCTACTTTCTTCCTTCTCTCTAAACCCATAATTTCAACATGGTATCAGCTATATGCTTTCCGCTGTGTCGATTCTATAGAATTCTTGTAAATTCTCCTTTATTATTTTCTTAATCCTTT